>PVJC01011610.1:0-41211 GCA_004026665.1 Murina feae
ATCAACATAGAGGGGGTGCCTGCTCCAAGCCTCCACGGTGTGCCTGGGGGCAGGCCCCCAGCAGGTAGACACACACAAGAGGACTGCTCCGAGCCTCTGATGCGGCTGGGGGCAGGTCCCCAGTGGCCACACACACACACACACACACACACACAGAAGGCGCCTGGAAGACTGGGGCCATCATAGGATATCCACTAAGGGGTCCCAGACTGTGAGAGGGCACAGGCCAGGTTGAGGGACTCCCTCCACCCCAAGTGCACAAATTTTTGTGCACCGGGCCCCTAGTGTATTCATGATACCAATAACCCCAAATAAGGTGACCACCAGAGAAAAGAGAATTAAGGGAGTGAAAAGAATGCAAAAATAATATTGAGAAAAGGAAAAAATGTAAGAGAGAAAAGAAAGAGAAGAAGAAGGGAGAAAATACATGTATATGGGGAGAAAATGCCAAAAAAACAACAACTAATCAAAAAATGCAAACAACAAACACTCAAACAACAAATACTCAGCTGAATCTAAGGAGGCAGAGCTCTCTCTAGGCGATCTCTGACTTTTCTGCCCACAGATTGCCTCACCAGCTGTGATAAATACACCAATTCTGGTGGGTGTTTTTGAAATCTTAGCAGGATAATTCCTAATTTTTCCTTGGTGTTGAGTAGACCCAAGCCTTATGGCCTTTCTCATAACTCTGTCAGCCCCTTAACCCTTAAAATCTCAAAGAGATTATTTGGGTTTGGAGGATAAAAGCAAAGGTAATACATAAAGAGTTCAAAGAGTACTCAACCAAATTGACAGAAGCTATTTACCTGACATGGGGTTTTGTGTAAATTAGATGAGCCATACTTCTTTCCTATTAGACAATAAATTGTTCCCAGTAGCCAGCTGTATTTCTTTGCTTTCCAATATCTCTAACTTAGTGCTAAAAAGGACTAGGGAAAATTAAAGCCAGCATTTCTTAAGCCTGCTAAAGATGAGTAATCTTATGTAAAGATGCTATATGATCTTTAAAAAACAAAACACTTGGAGAGAAGGAAGATGGCTACCAACCAGAAGACAGACTGCATGAGAGAATGAAAGGAGAGTGTGTGGACATACTGTGAGTGTAAATTTGTGAGAGAATGAAAGGAGAGTGTGTGGACATACTGTGAGTGTAAATTTGTAGGTGAGTGACAGTTATACTCCCGGTGACTGGTGGAGACTGCCGTATCAGGCTCCCCTAACCGGATAGCCTCCACTGAAATGTCTCACAGAGTGGCTGGCTCTGCCATGGAGACCACACCATCTTCAGTGGCTGTTATTGGAAGCATATACATCCAGAGAGCCTGCAACAATGGCACCCAGGGACCTGATGCGAACCCAGGAACACTGGATCTAAAGCAGCTCAAATACATGGACTCAGATGAGCACTGCTCCTCCTCATGGAAAAGTCAGATTTTGCCTAGATAAAGGTGCGGTTTGTAATTCAGGTTGGAGAGAGGAACACGTGCGGGAGAAGTCTGCGCCCCACAAAGTCCACGGCCATTGGAGCCAGCATGATCCACAAGTGTGGAAGGGGATCCGCAGGGCTGCTGGCAGAAGGGAACTCTGATAATGAGCCCATAACTGGACTGGGTGCAAACAGGCAGGCTCGGATTTTGTCAGTGTGCCAGCTGCTGGGGAGAGAGGACGTGCGGAAGAGACCTTGGGAGAATTGTGCACAGAGCTGGATGGTGGAGGTTGCAAGTTCCTTCACTTACTCTGGCTTTTTGTTTCTACTTTAATCCTTGCTTTTGATTACCTACAAAGGAACCCCCATCAGACTAGCAACTAATTTCTCAACAGAAACACATTAGGCAAGAAATGAATGGAATGAAATATACAAAGTCATGCAAAGGAAGGGTCTGAATCCAAAAATACTGTACCCAGCTAGGTTATCAATCAAAATTGAGAATGAAATCAGGAGCTTCCAGAAAAAAAAGACTAAGGGAATTTATTAGCACCAAACCAGCAATGCAAGAAATGGTAAAGGGTCTGCTGTAAAAAGAAGAAATAAGAAATGAAGAAGGAAAACAGGCATAAAGAATAAAAATGGTGACAAACAAGTACTTATCAATAATAACTTTAAATGTAAATGGATTAAATGCACCAATCAAAAGACATAGAGTAGCTGAGTGGATGAGAAAACATAACCCATATATATCTGCTGTCTACAGGAAACCCACCTCAGAAAAAAAGGACTCACACAGACTGATGGTGAAGGGATGGAAAAAGATTTTTCAGGAGAATGAAAATGAAAACAAAGCTGGGATAGCAACACTTATATCTGAAAAATTAGATCTCAAAGTGAAAGACATAACAAGAGATAAGGAAGGCCACCTCATAATACTAAAGGGAGCAATTCAACAAGAAAATATAACTCTGGTAAACATATATGCACCCAATACAGGAGCACCCAAATGCATAATAATATTTTTGGAGGATGTTAAGGGAGAGACTGATAGCAATACAGTCATAGGAGAGAACTTTAATAAGCCACTATCAACATTGGACAAATCCTCTAAACAAAAAATTAGCAAAGAAATATCAATCCTAAATGACTTACTAGATCAGATGGAATTAGTTGAAATCTTTAGAACATTTCACCCCAAAGCTACAGAATATACATTCTTCCCAAGTGCACATGAGTCATTTTCAAAGGTAGACCATATACTGGGTCACAAGCAAAGTCTCTTCAAATTCAAGAGGATACAAATTATATGAAGCACCATCTCAGACCACAATGGCATAAAAATAGAAATCATCAACAAAAACAATTTTAAAAATCAAACATCTGGAGGCTAAATAACATGCTATTAAACAATGACTGGGTTACCAGAGAGACCAAAGAAGAAATAAAAACCATCATGGCAACAAATGACAATGAAAACACAACAATCCAAAATCTATGGGGCTTAGTGAAAGCAGTCTTTAAAGGGAAGTTCATAGCTCTACACTCCTGCCTCAAAAAACAAGAAACTATAGTAATAAAGTATTGAACCTTACAACTCAAAGAGGTAGAAAGAGAGCAACAAGAAAAACCCAGCATAAGCAGAAGGAAGGAAATAATAAAGATCAGAGTGGAGATAAAAGACATAGTGAACAAAAAAAAAAACACAAAATAATACAAAAGATCAATTAAACCAAGAGCTGGTTCTTTGAAAGAAAAAACAAGATTGATGAACCCCTAGCCAGGCTCACCAAGAAGCAAAGAGAGAGGACCCAAATAAACAAAATCAGAAATGAAAGAGGTGAAATAACAACTTATCTCACAGAAATACAAACAATTATGAAAAAATACAATGAAAAACTATTTCAACAAAATGGACAACCTAGATGAAATGAACATATTCTTAGAAAAATACAACCTCTCAAAACTCAACCAAGAAGAGTCAAAAACCTGAATAGGTTGATACTACCGAAGAAATTAAAACAGTGATCAAAAACCTTCTAGCAAACAAAAGCCCTGGTCCAGATGGCTTTAGAGGGGAGATCTATCAAGAATTCAAAGAAGAACTAAAACCTATCCTTCTCAGACTATGCCAAAAAATTCAAGAGTAAGGCATGCTTCCAGGCTCTTTCTATGAAGCCAGCATTACCCTAATTCCAAAACCAGATAAAGACACCACAAAAAAAGAGAACTACAATATCCTTGATGAACATAGATGCTAAAATCCTCAACAAAATCCTAGCAAATCGGATTCAGCAATTCATTAGAAAGATTATACACCATGATCAAGTGGGATTTATTCCAGTGATGCAAGA
The DNA here is from genome assembly GCA_004026665.1 of Murina feae. Classification (NCBI taxonomy): domain Eukaryota; kingdom Metazoa; phylum Chordata; class Mammalia; order Chiroptera; family Vespertilionidae; genus Murina; species Murina feae. The sequence goes on from PVJC01011610.1 coordinate 3,781, forward strand.
ATGGTTCAATATCTACAAATCAATAAATGTGATACATCACATAAACAAACTGAGAGACAAAAATAAGATAATCATATCAATCAATGCTGAAAAAGCATTTGACAAAGTCCAACACTCTTTCTTGATAAAAACTCTCAGCAAAGTGGGAATAGAGTGATCATACCTCAACATAATAAAAGCCCTATATGACAAACTGATAGCCAACATCATACTCAATGGACAAAAAGTAAATACATTTCCCCTAAGAACAGGAACAAGACAAGGATGCCCCCTCTCACCACTCCTGTTCAACATAGTACTAGAAGTACTAGCCATAGCAATCAGACTAGAAGAAAAAATAAAAGGCATCCAAATTGGAAAAGAAGTAAAACTGTCCTTATTTGCAGACGACATGATATTATACATAGAAAACCCCCAAAGACTCCATCAAAAAACTATTAGACCTAATAAATGAATTTGGCAATGTAGCTGGATACAAAATTAACACCCAGAAATCTATGGCCTTTTTATACACCAATAATGAACTCACAGAAAGAGAAATGAAAAAAAATTCCATTTGCTATTGTACCAAAAAAAATTTTTAAGATACCTAAGAATAAACTTAACCAAGGACGTAAAAGATATGTACTTGGAAAATTACAGAACATTGAAAAAAGAGGTAGAGGAAGATGTAAACAAATGGAAGAACATCCATGATCATGGATTGGTAGAATCAACATCATTAAAATGTCCATACTACCTAAAGCAATATATAGATTCAATGCAATACTTATTAAAATACCAACAGCATATTTCAAAGATCTAGAACAAACTCTCCAAAAATTCATCTGGAATAAAAAATGACCCCAAATATCTATAGCTACCCTGAGAAAGAAGAACAAAGTTGGAGGGATCACAATACCAGACATCAAACTATATTACCAAGCCACAGTTCTCAAAACTGCCTGGTACTGACACAAGAACAGACATATAGACCAATGTAACAGAATAGAGGACCTAGAAATTGACCCAAGCCATTATACTCAATTAATATTTGAGAAAGGAGGCAAGAGCATACAATGGAGTCAAAAGAACCTCTTTAATAAATGGTGCTGGGAAATTTGGTCAGATACATGAAAAAAAATGAAACTAGATCACCAACTTACACCATACCAAAAACAAACTCAAAATGGATAAAGGACTTGAATGTAAGACAGGAAACTATAAAAATCCTACAAGACTCCATAGGTAGCTAAATTTCAGACATATGTCATAGTAATATCTTTATAGACACAGATCCTAGGGCAAGAGAGACTAAGGAGAAAATAAACAAATGGGATTACGTCAAAATAAAAAGCTTCTGCACAGCAAAAGAAACCATCAACAAAACAACAAGAAAGCCCACTACATGGGAGAACATATTTGCCAATGTTATCTCCAATAAGGATTTAATTTCCAACATTTACAGGGAATTCATACAACTCAACAAAAGGAAAATAAACAATCCAATCAAAAAATGGGCAAAGGACCTAAATAGAATCTTTTCAAAAGAGGACACTCAGAAAGCCAAGAGACACATGAAAACATGCTCAAAGTCACCAATCATCTGAGAGATGCAAATCAAAATGACAATGAGGTACCACCTCACACCTGTCAGAATGGCTATCATCACGAAATCAACAAATGACAAGTGCTGGGGAGGATGCTGAGAAAAAGGAACCCTCTTTCACTGCTATTGGGAATGCAGACTGGTGAAGCCACTGTGGAAAACAGTATGGCCTTTCCTCAAAAATTTAGAAATGGAACTACCATTTGACCCAGTAGTACCACTTCTAGGGTAAGGTGACCAGACGTCCCACTTTTGGCGGGACAGTCCCGAGTTTTAACAGTTTGTCCCGCGTCCCACGGCATTTCAAAAAAGTCCCGATTACTCTTTGTAATATTTTAAGTAATAATTTTTAAAAAAGAAAAAAAAGAACCCCTCCAGTCAATGGCGTACCACTTTACATCTGGTCACCTTATTCTATGAACACATCCCAAGAAACCAGAAACACCAATTAGAAAGGATGTATGCACCCCTATGTTCATAGCAGCACAATTTACCATAGCTAAGATTTGGAAAAAGCCTAAGTGCCCATCAACAGATGAGTGGATTAGAAAACTCTGGTACATCTACACAATGGAATACTATGCTGCTATAAAAAAAGAATTTTTACCATTTGCAGCAGCATGAATGGAACTGGAGAATATTATGCTAATTTAAATAAGCTAGGAAGTGAAAGAAAAGCACCACATGATCTCACTCATTTATGGATAATAAAAAACAATATAACCTGATGAACAAAAAGATAGATACAGAGGCAGAGAAGCATGGAACAGACTATCAAATTACAGTGCGAAGGCTGGTGAGTATTGGGGGGGAGGAAGGTAAGAGATCAACCAAAGGACTTGTATGCATGAATATAAGCATAACCAATGGACACAAGACACTGGGGGGGGGTTAAGGGCATGTGGGGGGGGCCATGGGAAGGTCAATGAGAGGAAAAAAAGGAGACATATGTACTACTATCTGTAATACTTTAAACAATAAAATATAATTTAAAAAACACTATTTCTGAAAAGTCTCAAAGCTACTTGCAGTTTTTCCTATAGTTCCTCCTAACTAAAAGCTTGAAATACAAGCTCAATCATAAATCTCTTATTAATACCCAACTGTTAAGTATTTTATTTGGCTCTCTTGGTTTCTGTTAATTCACTCAGTTGGTTTGACTTTCAGTGGTCTCAAAAGTACAGCATAATTGAACTTACACAGGTCTTTATCTTCTGTTCCATTAGTCTGTCTGGAAAACCAGCTCTTTCTTAAAAACGAAGGTCTAATAGCTTTTCTATTGTACTATCATGAAACCAGAATGTAGTGGTATTTTTTAAAAGCTAAAAATAGTTGAACTTATTTCAAATTGAGCAGGTATCCAAAGGAACAAAGGTGGACTTATTTTTTATTTAAAAAATATTTATTCTACCTAGTAGAGACAATTTTGTATCAAATTAATGTTTAATACTAATTGCAAGCTATTCCCCCAAGTTATTACATAGGAAAAACCATGCCTATTTCTACCCCATAGCACAGACCTTCCAAATATGCTCCTGCTCCCTCCTCAACATCATCAGTGGAGACACTACAACTATCTTTCTCTTTTGGAAGTCCTTATTCAATATCTTCTCTAGGTCCTAAACAAATATTTTTGTTATCTAAGCTATATAAACAAAACATTTGAAAGAGAAAAAGTGGAGAAACACTGAACCAAAAATATCAGTGTTAAAATAAGTGCTGATGGATCATGGGTATGAATGGAGGATCAGAAATTGGGAGTACTGTGTTGGGAGGCAGGGCTGGATGTTAGTGTGAAAGATGAGCTAGGTGTCAGGAGTCAGGTGTGCAAATACATACTTCATATAGAAGCTCTATTAGTTCATTTGGGCTGCTATAACAGAATACCAAAAACTGAGTGACTATAAACAGCAGAAATTTATTTAACACAGTTCTGGAGGCTAGAAGTCCAAAACCAGGATTGCCAGCGTGTTCAGGTGGGGTCCCCCTTCTGGGTTGCAGATTTCTCATTGTGCATTCACATAGTGAAAGGGGCTAGGGAGTTCTTGTAGGAGTCTCTTTTATAAGAGCTCTAATTCCAGTCATAAAAGCTCCACCCTCATGACCAAGACACCTCCCAAAAGTCCAGCTGCTAATACTACCCCGTTGATGATTAAAATTTCAACACAAAAATTTGGGGAACATAAATATTTAAATCATAGCAGAAGCTGCACAAAGTCTATGATTGTTCATAAACTATTTCTTGAGCATGTATTATATACCAAGGATTATTTTAGATGTTAAACAAGACAGACAAAAGTCCCCACTTTCTTGGACCTTGTATTATAGCGTCATTTATATGTCATTCTCTGCTAGATTTATTATTTGTTTTGGGTTTGTCCTTTCATCTTCACTCCCACTGCCATAATCCCGTTTAGTTTCAAATTCCCTCCTTCCAGATTATGGCAATGATCTCTTAACTAGTTTCCCTGTCTCCAAGTTAACACGTACCCTCCTAATAACCAACAAATTAATCTTCCTAAGGCACATCTTTAAGCATGTTACTCTTCTGCTCAAAATTTTCAATAGTTTCTCATTTTGAACTAATCTTAAAACTCCTTAGCTTCACTTAGGACAGTTGACAACATGGCCCCAACTTACCTTTCCATCCTTGTTCCACATCACTGAACTACACTACCCCTACATTTTAGCCACTCTGTGCTTTCTCAAGTCAATTCCTTTGCTTACCTTATTCCTCTTGACTTGAATTGTTCTTCTCCCAAATAATTCCAATGTCCATATCAGGCCTTCAAATCCAAATGGCACTAAAATGGATATTTACAGATTGTCCATATACTCTTCTCCCCAATAGAGCAATCTTCCCAGCCACACTTGATTTTCTTCAGTTTTCTCTCCAGTATCAGATCCCTGTCCAGGGTAGGGCTTCCACTGCATGTAGATAGACCTACTCCATAATGATCTACTTGATTTTCAAGTACCACCTCTTTAGATACCCTCCACCATCCTGGTGAAAAGACTTTGTCCAGGATCCCAGCCTCCTCTATTTCCTTGTTCTGCTACATGTAGTCACCATGAAACTTCATATCTTCTCACCAAGAATCCAAATAACAATTATGATCTTGATTTCATATACTAACTCCACCATTTTTCCTTCCATCTTTTTTATTGATTAGTTGCTAAAACTGTTAAATGTGAAGAATTGCAACCAGACATTTGTCTGTATAAAAAGGTATTAGTGTATGTGCATACCTGAATCTTAGTGCCCAAATGTTAAAACTTCAGATAGCCTTCTTTCTCTTAGGCAACCATTGTCCCAGGCTCTCCAAAAACCAAGGAAAATCTTTGAATCCACTGCATTCTACAGCTACTGGTGTCAGCATTTAGATGGGAAACTCCATAAAATTCATCCACAGCTGCTGTCCCTGTGAATGAACTAGCTCTCATACCAATTCCCTGCCACCAATACTTTCAACCAAAGTCTTTGCTTTTGTAGTCCCCTAAAGCCACAATAGTTTTAACTAGTTCATGTAAAATGCTCATAATAAAATAGTATTTGAGAAGACTCATCTATATATATAAAAACCTAAGCAACTGAACTACTATAACAACTGGTTGACTGGTTGCTATGATGTGCACTAACCACCAGGGGGAGATGCTCAATGCAAAAGCTGCCCCCTGGTGATCAGTGTGCTTCCACAGCCAACCTCCCGTGACTGGACAACCTCCTGCAGTCCCTCTGCAGTCCCTCTCCCTGGCTGGCCAGCCAATATCCTGCAGTCCCTCCCCCCAGCTGGCCAACATCCCCAATCGGCCTGATCACCAACCAGGCTGAGGGACCCCACCTGTGCACAAATTTGTGCACTGGGCCTCTAGTAATAATATAATGATGATAGCAATAATTACAAGTAGCATTCATTATTATATGCCAGGCATTGTGCCAAGTACTTTACCTTATTATCTCCAGTCTTACAACTCTATGAGGTAGGGACTGCACTATTTTTATCCCCATTTTACAGATGAAAAACTGAAGCATATAAATATAGTAACTTGAAAAAGTTCAGACAGCTAATAAATAGTAGGAAATTGGACATCTGAAAATTATGTTCCCACAATTATCACTTTCTGGGATATCAACTCCAAATGTCTTTATCTGGCTTTCATGGATCTCAGCTAACTATGCTCTTTTCCTCATTCTAATTTCTGATTACTAATGAAAAAAAAAAGACTTTTCCTTTAAGCAAACTAGTCATCCCCATTCTGAAGAACAATATTTCTTTAATTTGAGAATCTTTCTTTGATCCTTCATGATTCTCTCGCCTTTACTCTTTGAAACATACTTCCAAACACACCTTTCTAAGAAGCTTTACCTGAACAACTCCAACTCCACTACTTAGTCCAGAAATTTTAAAAAGAAACTAGTTACTGATGTTTAGAAGAATCAAAGCATCAGTAATCAGTACACAGTACTATTCAAAGAGCTGCCTTTCCAAAGTCAAGGAGGACTTTATAATTTGTTCACTCAAAAAATATTTACTAGGGAATTATTATATATGAGACACAATTCTAGGCTTTGGAGACACCATAATAAGCAATTCTTGCCTCTGGGAGAGGCTTACAACCTGGTTGGGGAGACAATGAACAAAATGAACAGGTCAGTGTTACAGTATGTTAGATAACAATGAGTGCCATGTAAAATAAAGCAGGGGAAAGAAATAGGTAGTATTTGGAGTGGGAAAGTGATGCAATTTTTAATAGAACAGGCAAAGTAGACTTTACTAAGAAGATGATGCTTGACACAATTCTGATAAAAACTTGAATTGACCCACCCGACATGTACCTCTAGATACTTGTTAATTGAGTAGCAAACAGGGTAGGGGATCCTATCTAATAAAAGAGTAATGTGCAAATTAGGCATTACTCTGTGACAAAGATGGCCACCCCTATGGCCACAAGTTGGCGGCGTCCATAGCCACAAGATGGCCACCACCATAGCCACACGATGGCAGTGCCCATAGCCACAAGATGGCTACCTCCAAAGCCACAGATTGAGGTGCCCAGTCCAGCTCAGCCTCGCCACTGAAGTGGTCAGGCCTGTCAGCCAGGAAAGTGACAGGGTAGGCGGTGGGCCTGAGGGGTGGAACAGGCAATCAGAGGGGGAGGGGGTCCTCTTCCCAGGCCAGAGGCCTTCGCCAGAGGCCTCAGGCATGGACAAGGGTGGAGCCACTGATTGGAGGGTGCAGGGGCAGAGCCAGTGATCAGAGAGGTATGAGGGTGCCCTACCCAGGCATAAGGCCTGGCTCAGGCTAGGCAGGGGCAAAGCCGGAGATCCCAAGGGCCTGGGCTCCACAGAGCCAGCGATCATAGGGACAGGGGCAGAGCCTGTGATCACAGAGGTCTGGGCACCAGTGGAGCCAGCAAAGCAGGGGTCTGGGGGTCGCCTTCCCAGGCCTGCAGCCTTGGCCAGAGGCTGCCAGTGGGGCAAGGGCAGAGCCAGCAATGGCAGGGGGAAAGATCAGAGCCGGTGATTGCAGAGGCCTGGGCTCTGTGAAGCCAGCAATCAGAGGGGCTTGGGGGTCCCCTGCCCAGACCTGCATCCTTGGCCAGAGATTACAGTCCTGGGCAGGGGTGGAGCTGGGATTGGAGGGGCAGGGATGGAGCTGGTGATTGAAGTGAACTACAGAGGAAACACCTTTTCTTACTGCTCATTGGCTAAGCTCCCTGTATGCCACTGGTAATATTCTTAGTACCTTGGGTAATAAAAATCCCTAAAGGTGATGTAGTGTTTTTCCACCACACTCCTGGAGAAAAAAAAACATGAAGGTACACTGCTGGAGAGCTAAGAAATGTCATATCCTGCCGGTTTGGCTCAGTGCAGGGTCTGGGTTCAATTCTGACCAAGGGCATGTACCTAGGTTGCAGACTCCTCCCTGGCTGGGGCCCAAGTCAGGGCATGTGCAGGAGGCAACCAATCAAAGTGTTCCTCTCACTTTGATGTTTCTCTCTGTTTTTCCCTTCTCTTCCACATTCTCTAAAAATCAATGGAAACATATCCTCAGGTGAGGATAAAAAAAAAGAGAAAGAAATGTCATATCCTATGAAAGACACATCTTGAAAATGCCTAAAGAAAGTTGTCATTTCTTCAAGGTGAAGGGACTGGAGTCCATGTTGTTGAAAACACCTTGGTGGCTGTGGTGACTGGCAGTGGCTGCAACAGCGGGGTGATGGGATTGTGGCTTCCCCTGATTAGCCTGGTTGCCTCCCACAAAGGGAGGCAGACGGTGGCTTAGGCCTGCTCCCCAAGGGAAGCAGGGAGCAGGGCTAAGCCATCAGTAAGACACCCCCTGAGGGCTTCCAATATGTGAGAGGGGGCAGGCTGGGCTGAGGACACCCCCCAGTGCACGAATTTTGTGCACCTGGCCTCTAGTGTCAAATAAAAGTTTTCAAACCAGGTTTACTTGTCCAATGTGAATAAACCCTCATAGTCAAAGAAAATAATTAAAATGTCTTTATCACAGTTTTGTCCATATTTTCTCCTCTTGAAAACTATTCAGGCTGTATATAGCACAGCTTCACTTATGAGGAAATAGAGCAGCAAGGACCTTGGACTTAGAACAACTGGTATTCCTGTCTCAGTTCTGTTAACTTGCTGTGTGACTTTGAAGCAAACCATGTAAATCAGTGTCTTCCTCAAAATGGGGATATAATAGTGGTTATATTGAAGGACTATTGTGTGGATTTAATGGGACAAGGCATGTGGTACATTTCCGACGAAGTTCATAAAAGTTGGCTTGTTGTGGTAATTGTTGCTGTTGGTTTTTGTCAGCAAGTATAAACGAATTGGTGCCTACAACATCCTTAAACAGACATTGGTTTCTGGTTTTGCAGCTTCTACCAAGAAAATTAATTCAGACATGATTCCATGTTCAAAGCAGATTTTAAAATAGTTATTATGTTATACTATATGTAGCAGTGGCAAACAATCATAGAACAACAAATGAAGCAAATGGGTGAGGAAAAATAATAACACTGCTACAACTGAAAATGATTACTTCAATGGTCATCTACTGATGTGGACAGAGATTCTCTTTAAATGGATGGACAAAAATAAAATAAAAGGATGGGAAAGCCATCAGCAAAGCTAGAAATGAAAGCTATTTTACTATGTGGCTTAACGCCAGAAATATCCTGAATCATTAAGGATATGTTGCTTGTTTAACTTGAGTATATATTTTACTGTTTTGATGACAGTTATTTGTGGGTAAAAAATATATCAAAGGTATGTGTTTGATCTAAGGGAAATGGGTCTTCATTTCAAATATATAAACAAACTTGTTTTGAATCTCAGTGAAATTTCATTTTGGAGTTGACAACTAACGTTCTACATTAGAGCCTAAAGTTTAGTTTTGCTATTCTTAACCAAATAATAAATTCATTAAGATAGAAGTACAAAACAGACTCTAAGCAAGTACATGATCCAAAATTAGTGCTATTTGAGTCCTGAGTTTCCATAAATTTTTCACATATTTGCAAAACTGCTAAAATATTTTTGAGAGGTTTTTTTAAACATAAAGTGAGTCAGGGATAAATAAAGGGACCTAGGCATTAGATTCCAGTACTAGACAATTTGACTCATCTTTACCAATGGGAAAAAGTGGGTTTGCAATTGTGAATACATGAAACAGAGTTTATTCTTACATTATTATTTATTACTGTATTTATTATCTATTTTTCTATATGAACAGCTGTAAAACTACTTTTTCCCACCTCTGTGTATGTGTGTGTGTGTGTGTGTGTGTATTACAACCTAATTATTGCATTCTACTAGCAAACAAGTAGAAAAGACAACAAAAAGCCTTTTCCTTTAGTCCTTCCTTCATTTGGATCTTCTCTTTTGAGAAACTTGTAGTAAGTAATGTGTCTTCCAGCAGAATCTCAATTTCTCTTGGCATATTTAAGGCCCAAGTATCCACACAGGCATAGTTAGTGGGTAATGATACTTTTGAGGAAAAGAATATACTCTTTTTGTTTTTATAACTTTCATTCTTTGTTAAGCTCTGTCTATACCATTGGTGTTTACCCATACTCTTTTCCCCAATCTTCTTACTCCTAGAATCTACATGGTTTTCTTAAAGAAGCTCTTTTAAAACTTTCTATCCCCTTATCATGGACCTCCTCCAGCCCTAGGATTTTCTTCTCTTCATATTCACCCATGCACGTGACTTCCAAATCTGGCTCTAGCAAGAATCTCTGTGGAAGAGAAAATGGCAGCTGAATAGGCAGACCTGTAAGGCACCTTGTCCAAGGGTCAGGCTGGAAATGCAACTAAACTGGAGAACATTCACCTGGAATTTCCAACTGTGGTCCAGCTAAAGAGGTGACTTATAACAAGGAAAAACAGAAGACACCTGGAGACCAGTAGGGAGTGTGAGATGGCAAGAGAGGGTTTCCCAGAGCACACACACCTACCCACAGTGGCTGCAACCAACTGATGGCACCTCTGGACATGTGGTGGTGTGAACCGCAGCACCTGTATCATCCAAGCATGAAAGGTAGCAAGATGGCTGGCAGCAAAAGAATCTAGACCCAGCAGATCAGTGTTAGTGGGGGAGAGAGCCACAGTTTCTATTGCATTTTTAAAAAATCTCTAAACCCAGAGCATAGGAGTTTTTATTTGCAACTACACACTCAAGGCATTTACACAGGGAGGGAAGCTTGGACCTGAGGTGCCTGAGGACAGGCAGAGGGGTTTGGGGGAAGCAGGGCAGGAAGACTTGGAAAAGAGGTAGCCAGGAGTCCTGCATAGGGTCATTCATAAGCTTCCAAACCAAAATGGCCATTTTCCCTGGGAGGAGCTAACTCCTCCCAGTACCCAGAGGGCAAGTAAAGGACAAAAAATAACCCGCCCTTGGCCCTAACCTGTTTGGCTCAGTGGATAGAGTATCAGCCTGCGGACTCAAGGGTCCCAGGTTCGATTCTGGCCAAGGGCATGTACCTTGGTTGTGGGCACATCCCCAGTAGTGGGTGTGCAGGAGGCAGCTGATCGATGTTTCTCTCTCATCGATATTTCTAACTCTCTATCCCTCTCCCTTCTTCTCTGTAAAAAAATCAAATATATATATTTTAAAAACCTGCCCTTGGTGATACAGCCTGCCACACCCTGCATTTTGAGCTTCACTGAGGAAACAAAGACGGAGGCCCAACTTACAGGTCTGAACAGTCTCAAGGAGCCCTCAGTGTCCAGAGTGGAGGAGGGGCTATCTGCCCCACTGTTCTAGGGAACTGGACTGATAAAAACTCCAGGGTTCTAACTGATCTCACTGGTCTCCATACAAGGACTTCTGTCCAACCAAGGGCAGAGTAATATTTTGGGCCACTCACAGAGAAGTACCTCTGGAACAGGAAAAACATCCAACATATTCCCTGAAAGCAAAATAATACCAGCCCCACCTATAGCCCTGTCAGAAACAGACTCTTGAGTGATTAAGGTTGACAGCTGGCAGAGAGGCAAAAAGAACAGATTGGCTCGTCCTGCTTAAAGACAAGGCCTAAAGAGACAGACACAAGCAGAGGACCAGTGGATCACTTAGAGCTTCAAGAGGGTGCTAAAAGTCAAAAGACAGTGTCTGACATAGGTTAGCACCTAAGTGCCTAACAGAAAGCCCAGTCTGGCCTCTCCTGGGCATTTCCAAGCCCAACACAGGTAGCAGCCACCTTGATATTACTCTATAGCTTATGCTTAGTAGCTTCAGGCAGGGCACAAGCAATGACTGGTTTTGAACTTCCCAGGGTGCCCCAGAGCCAATGCACCTTGTGGATAATTTCAGACCATGTCAGATTACAACTCTACACATCCATGAGCAGCACACTCAATGGGGCAGACTCAGTGAGAACCAAAGCCTCACTTAATCAAGTTCTGCTCCATAGGGATGGCTTCTACACAGCAGCTCTTCCTCTGTAATCATAGCTGGTCCTCACAGCCAATTGGCCTAGAGGGTCAATTCCTCCCAGTGACACCAATATCAATCAAGCCTCAACTACAGCAAGGCTGTGCACACACCCCACACAAGACCACACCTAGAGTGCCACCTCAGGTGACTGAGGAGGCAGATACAGTGGACTCTATAGGATACCACCGATTACAACCGAAGGCTGGACTATACAAGGCCACTTTACCAATTCCAGGAGACATAGAAGCTCTACATAATATGTAGAAATAAACACAGGTCATCAGCCACAATGCAGAAACAAAAAAAAAAAACATGTCACAAATGGAAGAACAGAAGAAATCTCCAGGAAAAGAAATTTTTAAAAAATGGGAACAAGCAGAGTTCAAAACAATGGTGAAAATTTAAGGATCTTAGTGAGAACATCAAAAATGAAAAAGAACCAGTCAGAAATGAAGGATACACTAACTGACATGAAAAATAATTTACAGGGCAACAACAGTAGTGTAGAGGATACTGAGAATCAAATCAACAATTTATAATATGAGGCAGCAAAAGACACCCAACCAGAAGAGAAAAAAATCCAAAAATAAAAATATAGTGTAAGGAACCTCTGGGAAAACTTTAAATGACCAACATTAACATAATGGGGGTGCTGGTAGAAGAGAGAGAATAAGATATTGGAAACCTATTTGAATAAATAATGACAGAAAACTTCCCCTACCTGGTGAAAGAAATAAACTTAAAAGTCCTGGAAGTACAGAGAGTCTCAAACAAGAGGAACCCAAAGAGGCTCACACCAAGACACATCATAATTAAAATGCCAAAAGTTAAAGACAAAGAGAGAATATTAAAAGCAGCAAGAAAAAAACAAGTTAGTTTCCTACAAGGGACCTCCCATACAACAGATTATTTATCAACAGAAATTTTGGAGGCCAGAGGGAATGGCAAGAAATATTCAAAGAGATGAATAGCAAGGACCTACAATCCAGCAAAGCTATCATGTAGAATTGAAGGTCAGACGAAGATGTTCACAGATAAGTGTAGGTAGAGCACAGGAGGTTTTGTCTCGGTGCAGAGGCTGATGCATGCTGTGAGCTTACTCCAGCATTTCAGATCTTTCTGGCACACCAGGGAGATGGCAACGCCCGCCTGAGCCCCTCCCAGAGCCGCCTACACAGTACCCTGACCTTTCATTGGCTCCCCTAAGATGGTGTTCCATGATTGGCTACCTCCGCTATAAATAGGGCTGCATTTCCTCAATAAAGTTAGACCTGCATCCCAGAACCTGGTCTCCGTAGTCGTGCATGCAAGTGTCCTAGCGCTAGGGGTTCCGTCGTCCTCACCCCTGGGAAATCCCCTGCTTCAGATAAGAAAAATCTAAAAAAGTTCATCACCACCAAGCCAATATTACATGGAATGTTGAAGGGTCTTCATTAAGAAGAATCTACATAATAAAGAGCCAGGGTCCTAACCACCAATTACAACCAAAGGCTGGACCAGACTGGAAGTCAGTGTTGGGTCATCACGGCAACCCCTGTGGGTGCCAACCCAGCACTGACTGCCTAGGGGGCTGCGGATCAGGCTCAGAGAGAGGCCTTCAGAGAGAGAGGCAGGGTCTGATCCGTAGCCTCTGTGGCAGCCATTGATCAGAATTTGCCTCTCTTCTCTCCCAACCTGGCCAAGAGTCCTGCCTCCATTTCTCTCCAGGCCTTCACCAAAGCTGCGGATCAGCCTGCCTTTCTAATCAGGCCCCGTTGATAAGCCCAGAGATGCTGACTGGCATAGAAACTGACCATTCAAAACCAAATCTGGGTCAACTGTAAGGAGCCAATGGCTGCCTAGGAAACGGAGCTTTTGACAATGATTGGCATAGAAACTGACCAATCAGAACCAAACTGGCCAGCATAGGAGGGCAGTTAGGGGTGAGATCAGGCCAGCAGGGGAGGGCCCTTAGGGGCAAAATCAGGCAGGTAAGGGAGGGCTTGGTGGCAACCAGGCTGGCAGGAGAGGGCAGTTGGGGGTGAGATCAGGATGGCAAGGCAGGGCAGTTCGGGGCAAGATCAGGCCAGCAGTTATGGGTGATCAGGCAGACAGAGGCAGTTAAGGGATGTCAGGCAGGCAGGCAGAGAGGTTAGGGACAATCAGGCAGGCAGGCAGGCAAGTGAGTGGTTAGGAGCCAGAGGTCCCAGATTGTGAGAGGGGTGTCCAACTGCCAATTTAGGCCCAATCCCACAGTTGGACATCACCCAAGGAGTGTAGGCTGAGTGGAGGGAACCCCCACTTAATACACAAATTTCGTGCACTGATCCTCTAGTAAGAAAATAAAAAGATCAAAAAATGTGAACAATAAAAAGGCAATAAATATATATCTATCAACAATTGAATCTAAAAATCAAACTAAACAAACAAGGAATCTAATGAACAAAATTAACTGATGAAGAAAATAGAACCAGAGGCATGGAATCATGGAACAACTCAGAGGACAGGGGGGAGGTGGGGTCAGGAAGAGATTAATGAAAGAAATTATATGCATATATGCATTAGCTATGGACACAGACATTAATAATAAGTAGATAGGTCCAAGTTCATTCTATGAAGCCAGTATTACTCTAATACCAAAACCAGATAAAGACAACACAATGAAAGAGAATTACAGGCCAATATTCCTCATGAACATAGATGCCAAAATCCTAAACAAAATCCTAGCAAATCGGATCCAGCAGTACATCAGAAAGATCATTCACCATGACCAAGTAGGATTTATCCCAGGGATGCAAGAATGGTACAATATCCGAAAATCAATAAACGTGATACATCACACAAACAAATTGAGAGATAAAAACCACATAGTCATATCAATTGATGCAGAAAAAGCATTTGACAAAATCCAACACCGATTTTCGATAAAAACTCTCAGCAAGGTGGGAATAGAGTGATCATACCTCAACATAATAAAAGCCATATATGACAAACCCACAGCCAACATCATACTCAATGGGCAAAAACTAAAACCATTTCCCCTTAGAAAAGGAACAAGACAGAGATGCCCACTCTCACCACTCCTGTTCGACATAGTACTGGAAGTATTAGCCATTGCAATTAGACAAGAAGAAGAAGCAAATAAAAGGCATCCAAATTGGAAAAGAAGTAAAACTGTCCTTATTCGCAGATGACATGATATTGTACATTAAAAATCCTAAAGCCCTAACCAGTTTGGCTCAGTGACTAGAGCATCGGCCTGTGGACTCAAGGGTCTCAGGTTCGATTCCGGTCAAGGGCATGTACCATGGTTGTGAGCACATCCCCAGTAGGAGGTGTGCAGAAGGCAGCTAATTGATGTTTCTCTCTCATCAATGTTTCTAAATCTCTATCCGTCTTCCTTCCTTTCTGTAAAAAGAAATCAATAAAATATTTTTTAAAATCCTAAAGACTACATCAAAAATTATTAGACTTAATAAATGAATTCAGCAATGTAGTAGGATGCAAAATTGACGCCAAGAAATCTATGGCATTTCTAAACACCAATAGTGAACTTACAGAAAGAGAGACTAAAAAGCAATCCCATTTACCATCACACACACACACAAAAAAAATAAGATATCTAGGAATAAACTTAACTAAAGAGATAAAAGACCTCTACTCAGAAAACTACAGGACATTGAAAAAGATAGAGGAAAACATAAACAGATGGAAGAACATACCATGTTCATGGATTGGTAGAATCAACATCATTAAAATGTCCATACTACCCAAAGAAATTTATAAATTCAATGCACTCCCCATCAAAATACCAACGGTATATTTCACAGACTAGAACGAACTCTCCAAAAATTCATCTGGAATAAAAAACAGACCCCAAATAGCTGCAGCGATCCTGAGAAAGAAGAACAAAGGAGGTGGGATCTCAATACCAGATATCAAGCTGTATTACAAAGCCACAGCGCTCAAAACTGCCTGGTACTGGCACAAGAATAGACATATAGACCACTGGTACAGAATAGAGAACCCAGAAATCAACCTGAATCAATATGCTCAATTAATATTTGACAAAGGAGGCAAGAGCATACAATGGAGTAATGACAGCCTCTTCAATAAATGGTGTTGGGAAAATTGGACAGATACATGCAAAAAAATAAAACTAGATCACCAACTTACACCATAAACAAAAATAAACTCAAAATGGATAAAGGACTTAAACGTAAGACAGGAAACCATAAAAATACTAGAGGAATCCAGCAAAATCTCAGACATATGCCAAAAGAAATTCTTCACTGACACAGCTCCTAGGGTAATGGAAAAGAAAGGGAAAATAAACAAATGGGACTATATCAAAATAAAAAGCTTCTGCACAGCAAAAGAAGCCATCAACAAAACAACAAGAAAGCCCACTGCATAGGAGAACATATTTGCCAATGTTATCACTGATAAATGTTTAATCTCCAACATTTATAGGGAACTCATACAACTTAACAAAAGGTAGATAAACAATCCAATCAAAAAATGGGCAAAGGACCTAAATAGGGACTTTTCAAAAGAGGACATTCAGAAAGCCAAGAGACATATGAAAGCATGCTCAAAGTCACTAACCATCAGAGAGATGCAAATCAAAACAACAATGAGATACCATTTCACAACTGTCAGAATGGCTATCATCAACAAATCAACAAACGACAAGTGCTGGAGTGGATGCAGAGAAAAAGGAACCCTTCTGCACTGCTGGTGGTAATGCAGACTGGTGCAGCCACTATGGAAGACAGTATGGCATTTCCTCAAAAATTTAAAAATGAAACTGCCATTTGACCCAGTGGGGATATATCCACTTCTAGGGATATATCCCAAAAAGCCAGAAACACCAATCAGAAAGGATATATGCATGCTTATGTTCATAGCAGCACAATTCACCATAACTAAGATTTGGAAACAGCCTAAGTGCCCATCAGCAGATGAATGGATTAGAAAACTTTGGTACATCTACACAATGGAATACTATGCTGTAAAAAAAGAAGAAATTCTTACCATTTGCAACAGCATGGATGGAAATGGAAAGCATTATGCTAAGTGAAATAAGCCAGTCAATGAAAGAAAAATACCACATGACATCACTCATTTATGGATAATAAAGACCATTATAAACTGATAAACAAAAGTAGATACAGAAGCAGAGCAGCATCAAACAGACTGTCAAACTACAGCAGGAAGGCCGGGGAGGGTTGTGGGGGAAGGAAAAGAGATCAACCAAAGGACTTGTATGCATGCATATAAGCATAACCAATGGACACAAAACACTGGGGGGTAAGGGAGGCCAGGGGAAGGTCAAGGGGGGAAAAAGACATATGTACTACTCTTTGTAATATTTTAAGCAATAATAAAAAAAGAAATAATACAAGACAGTAATAGTCTATATCACTTTTCAGTCCAATTTCTCCCTTCATATTGACATTATAAATTTTCTAATCATTCTTCTAATTCAGGTATTTAATCATTTATTACACATACTAGAGATCTGATGCATGAAATTCATGCAAGAGTGGGCCTTCCCTCCCCCAGCTGCCAGCACCAGCTTCCCTCTGGGACCCGGGACCCAAGCTTTCCCCCAGCCACCATCAGGCACCCAGGACCCTGGCACCCCTTGCATCCCTGGCTTTGTCCGGAAGATGTTCAGGAAGGATGTTTGGTCTAATTAGCACATGATGGTCTTATGATTATAGATATATATCAATTACCCATATGTAGTATTAGTTCATCTTTCTGGATTTATATACATGTATTTTTATGTAACACTAGAGGCCCGGTGCACAAATTCATGTACGGAGTGGGGTGGGGGTGGGGGTGGTGTCCCACAGACCATCCTGCACCCTTTCCATTCTGGGACCCCTTAAGGGATGTCCGACTGCCCATTTAGGCCCGATCCCACGGTGGGATCGGGCCTCAACGGGCAGTCGGACATCCCTTTCATAATCCAGGACTGTTGGCTCCCAACTTCTCGCCTGCCAATTGCCCTTAACCACTCCCCTGCCAGCCTGATCAATGCCTAACTGCTCCTGTGCTGGCCTGATTGCCCCTAACTGCCCTCCCCCTGCCAGGATGGTCCCCCTCCCAACTGTCCTCCCTTGCAGGCCTGGGTCCCCCCCTCAACTGTCCTCCCCTGCAGGCATGGGTCCCTCCCAACTGCCCTCCTCTGCCAGCCTGGTCCCCCCCAACTGCCCGCCTCTGCCAGCCTGGTTCCCTCCAACTGTCCTCCCCTGCCTGGCTGCCCCCCAACTGTCCTCCCCTGCAGGCCTGGATTCCTCCTAACATTCCTTCCTTGCTGGCCATCTTGTGGTGGCCATCTTTGACCACATGGGGCCGCCATCTCTGACCACATGGGAGCAGCCATGTTGTGTTGGTCAATTTGCAATTTACTCTTTTAATAGATAGGATTCTGGAACTTTTTTGTTTATATTATC
This sequence comes from Murina feae, assembly GCA_004026665.1. Lineage (NCBI taxonomy): Eukaryota > Metazoa > Chordata > Mammalia > Chiroptera > Vespertilionidae > Murina > Murina feae. The sequence goes on from PVJC01011610.1 coordinate 21,762, forward strand.
ATAAATTTTAAAATCTATCTACTTTGAGACAAATAGTTCTTCATTCATTTTAACTGCCCTGTAATATTTACTCACATAAATATTTCAGAACTGTGTATGTATTCCTTTACTAGTGAATATTTACCATATTTTGTTTGTTGATTTTATTCATTTATTATTATTTTAAAAATATTTTATTTTTACTTCAGAGAGGAAGGGAGATAGAGAGGGAGAAACATCAATGATGAGAGAGAATCATTGATCAACTGCCTCCTGCACACCACATAATGGGGATTGAGCCTGCAATCCAGGCATATGCCTGGGTTTCAGAGCAGACCGTGACTTCCTGGTTCATTGGTTGATGCTCAACCACTGAGCAACACCAGCTAGGCATATTTTGTTGACTTGAAAATGGGAAATATGCGACATTTAAAATAATTTGAAATCCAAATACAGTGCTAATAATAATAAATATGGCCTTCACCTACTCTTTGTAGGACAAGGGTCCACAAACTTCCTCTGTAAAGGGTTTGGTGGTAAATTGTTTGGGCTCTGTAGACAATGCCATCTTGGTCATACCTACTCAAATCTGCCATTGTAACATAAAAGTAGCCAAAGAGAATATGTAAATGAATGTACATGTTTGCCTTCCAGTCAAACAGTAATAATGGACACCAAACATTAATGATGGACACCAAAATGTTTATTTCATATTATGTTTATATATCAAAAATATTCTTTTCATTGTTTTCTAACTTTTAAAAAGTGAATAATAATTATTCTTATCTCATGGGACATATATAAACAGGCAATGGTCCAGATTTCACCTACTGACTATAAATTGCTGACACCTGGTATATAGATAATATAATGACATACCCACCTTTATAACATCTATAAGAAATTATTTCCTTCCTTAATAAAAACATTTAATAAAATAAAAAAATAATAAGTAGATAGGGACGGAACTGTAATGGAGTACAGTTTTTGTGTGTGATTGAAGTTAATTTTGTAACTATTTAAATGGATTCCAATAACTTTAGGATGTTACATATAATCCCTGTGGTCATCACACACAAAAAAATATCTATAGAATATATACAAACCAATGAGAATGGCATCAAAATGTGCCATTAGAAAAACACACACACAAAAGACTGGAGTAATGGAAATGAAGGGGGGAAAGGTAAATGAGATATAGAAAACAAGACAAAATGGCAAAAGTAAATTCTTCACTCTTAGTAACTACTTTAAATGGTTAGGATGGGAAGATTTATGCTGTATATAATTTACCACAATTCTTTTAAATCTTGAAAAAAAAATCACACCCAAGAAAGTGAGTAGCTAATGGTACAGGAGTGATAGAAATCAAAGTTTATGAAATAGCACAAGAGATGAATGTAGCACAAATTTGGATTGATGGAGGTCAGTGGAGACTAGTGGAGGAACTTGGATTTTTATAGTAGGTAAATAGAAATCAACTAGAAGTTCTAAAGCAAAGGAATGACGATGGAATTGGTGTTTCAGGAAAATTTTTCTGAATGAGTTGGAACATAGAGATAGTATAACAGGGGCTTAGTGAGGAGTGCTATGTGATGGTACTTAAAGTCATCAGGGGAAATGAACCACTAAATAAATACAGAGGGGGAAAAAAGATTAGAATCAAGATACCTTCTGCTCTTTAAAGAAACCAAACATGCTCCTATTTCAGGCTTTTGTCCTTGCTATTACCTCAGCCTAAATTTTTTCTTTCTCTGTCCCCCAAAATCTAAATGGCTCACAGCATCATTTCACTTGGTTATCTGCAGAAATATAACCTTACTAGTATACATTAAGACTAACATGAGCACCCCACCTAACATATTTGTTCTTCCTCCAGTCAGGTCAAATAAAGACAAACCTTGCAAGTGAGAATTTTGAGGAAGCTCTGAGGTAGGTCAAATAATAACAATGACAAATACCTGAAAATTGGACTTAATGAAGGAGATCAAAACCTATTTTGCCTCTTCCAGAGACTGCCTGGCTACTGGTTCTTTCGATTACTATAGTTTTGAAGCTCTTGTGGTTTAATGCTATCACTGAATTCTGAAGAGAGGAATGGAAATATCATGTTAAAATACCAAAAAGCTGCCCAGCCAGCAGGAAATCACGGTTCCATTCCTGGTCAGGGCACAGGTTCAGGTTTCGAGCTTGATCCCCAGTGTGGGGCATGGAGGAGGCAGCCAATGATTCTCTCTCATCATTGATGTTTCTCTCTATTTCTCTCTCTTTCTCTCTCTCACTCTCCATTCCTCTCTGATATCAAGAAAAATATATTTTTTAAAAAATACCACAAAGATCACTGCTCTTATTTTTTATTTTGTATTTTTAATAATTTTTATTATTGAAAGTATTACATATGTCCCTGTTTTCCCTCATTCATCCCCGTCAGCCTGACCCAGGCCTTCAGCACCCAATTGTCTGTGTCCATGGTTATGTGTATAAGGTCTTTGGTTGATTACCTCCCACCCACCCACCCACACTCCTCTACCTTCCCTCTGAGATTCTGCACTCTGTTCCATGCTTCCATGTCTCTAGATCCACTCCATTCTTCAGTTTATATTGTTACTTAGATTCCACAGATGAGTGAGATCATGTGATACTTGAATTTCCTCTGACTCACTTATTTCACTTAGCATGCTACTCCCCAGGTCCCTCTATGCTGTCTCAAAGGGTAAGAGATTATTCTTTTTTAATGCAGCATAGTATTCCACGGTATAAATGTTCCACAGCTTTTTTATCCACTTATCTACTGATGAGCACTTGGGCTATTTCCAGATCTTAGCTATTGTAAATTGTGTTGCTATGAACATAGGGGTGCATAAATTCATTCTGATTGCTGTTTCAGGTTTCTTAGGATATATTCCTAGAAGTGGGATCACTGGGTCAAATGGCAATTCCTTATTTAATTTTTGAGGAAACTCCAAACTGTTTTTTCATAATGTCTGCACCAGTCTGCACTCCCACCAGCAGTGCACTAGGGTTTCCTTTTGTCTACATCCTTGCCAGTGCTTGTCAGTTGTTGATGATAGCCATTCTAGCAGGTGTGAGGTGATACGTCATTGCCGTTTTAATTGGCATGACTCTGATATCAGTGACTTTGAGCATTTTTTCATATGTCTCTTGACCATCTGTATGTACACTTTGGAGAAGTGTCTATTTAGGCCCTTTTCCCATTTTTAATTGGATTGTTTGTCTTCCTTTTGTTAAGTTGTATGAGATCCTTATATATTTTGGATATTAACCCTTTATGAGATGTATCATTGCAAAAGATGATCTCACATACAGTGGGCTCTCTTTTTATTTTGTTGATGGTTTCTTTTGCTGTGCAGAAGCTTTTTATTTTGATGTAGTCTCAATTGTTTATTTTCTCCTTAGTTTCCTTTGCCCTAGGAGATGTATCTGTAAGCAGATTGCTATAAGAGATGTCTGAGATTTTGCTGCCTATTGTTTCTTCTAGGATTTTTATGGTTTCCATATTTAAATTCAGGTTTTTATCCATTTTGAGTTTATTCTTGTGTATGGTATAAGTTGGTGGCCTAGTTTCATTTTTTTGCATGTATCTGTCCGATTTTCCCCACATCATTTATTGAAGAGACTGCCTTGATTCCATTGTTAAATATTAATTGAGCATAATGGCTTGGGTCTATTTCTGGGATCTCTGTTCTGGCACATTGATCTATATGCCTGTTCTTGTGCCAGCACCAGGCTGTTTTGATTGTGGTGGCTTTGTAGTATAAATTGAAATCTAGTATTGTGATTCCTCCAACTGTTTTTCTTTCTCAATATTGCTGAAACTATCTGTAGATTGCCTTGGGTAGTATGGACATTTTAATGATGCTGATTCTACCAACCCATGAACATGGTATATTCTTCCACTTGTTTATATTTTCTTCTATCTCTTTTTTCAACAACCTGTAGTTTTCTGAGTACAGGTCTTTTGCCTCCTTGCTTAAGTTTATTTCTAAGTATCTTAAATTTTTTTGTTGCAATGATAAATGGTATTGCTTGTTTAATTTATCTATCCGCAAATTATCCTATATAATAAAAAGGTTAATATGCATATCAACTTAATGGCAGAACGACCGGTCGCTATGACACGCACTGACCACCAGGGGGGCAAACGCTCAATGCAGGGGCTGCCTCCTGGTGGTCAGTGCACTCCCACAGGGGAAACATTGCTCAGTCAGAAACTGGGCTCACAGCTGGCAAGTGCAGCACTGGTGGCAGGAGCATCTCCCATCTCTGTGGCAGCACTAAGGATGTCCAACTGATAGCTTAGGTCCCTCAGTCAGACATCCTCTGAGGGCTCCTGGACTGCAAGAGGGTGCAGGCCGGGCTGAGGGGACCCCTTCCCCCCAAGTGCACAAATTTCGTGCACCGGGCTTCTAGGTGGTATATAAAAAAGCCATTGATTTTGAGGTGTTGATTTTATATCCTGCTACATTGCCAAATTCATTTATTAAATCTACTAGTTTTTTTGTGGAGTCTTTAGGTTTTTTATGTACAATATCATGACATCTGTGAATAATGAGAGTTTTACTTTCTCCTTTCCCATTTGGATGCCTTTAATTTTTCTTCTTGTCTGATTGCTGTGGCTAGGACTTCCAGCCCGAATAAGAGTGGTGGAAGCAGACATCCCTGTCCTTTTTCTGTTCTTAAGGAAAATGGTTTTAATTTTTGTCCATTGAATATGATGTTTGCTGCAGGTTTTTCATATAAGGCCTTTATCATGTTGAGGTATGCTCCCTCTACTTCCAGTTTACTGAGAGTTTACATCAAAAATGGGTGTTGCGCCCTGGCCGGCTTGGCTCAGTGGATAGAGCGTCAGCCTGCGGACCGAAGGCTCCCAGGTTCGATTCTGGTCAAGGGCATGTACCTTAGTTGCAGGCACATCCCCAGTGGGGGGTGTGCAGGAGGCAGCTAATCGATGCTTCTCTCTCATCGATGTTTCTGGCTCTCTATCCCTCTCCCTTCCTCTCTGTGGAAAATCAATAAAATATATTTTTTAAAAAAAATGGGTGTTGGATTTTGTCGAATGCTTTTTCTGCATCTATTGATATGATCATGTGATTTTTGTATTTCAAATTGTTTATGTGATGTATCATGTTTATTGATTTGTGAATATTGTACCAGCCTTAGATCCCTGGAATAAATCCCAATTGGTCATGTTGTATGATCTTTTTAATATATTGCTGGATCTGATTTGCTCACGTTTTGTTAAGGGTTTTAGCATCTATGTTAATCAGGTATACTGGCCTGTAATTCTCTTTCTTTTTTTCTTTTTTTTAATTTTGTTTTATTACTTTAAGTATTACAAATAGGGTTAAATAAGTTTCCATTTTTTTTTTCTTGACCTTTCCCCGTCCTTCCCTACCCCCCAGTGTCTTGTGTCCATTGATTATGCTTATATGCATGCATATAAGTCCTTCAGTTGATCGATTAATCAATCAATTCTCTTTCTTTGTAGTGTCTTTATCTGGTTTTGGAATTAGGATAATGTTGGCCTCATAAAAGAGCATGGAAGTTTTCCTTCCTCTGGACTTCCCCTTGGATTTTTTTTGGAATAGTTTGAGGAACATATGTGTTAGTTATTTGATTGTTTCGTAAAACTCTCCGTGAAGCCATTTGAACCTGGTGTTTTGTTTTCTGGGAGATTTTTTATTATTCTTATTGCTTCTATTTTTAGCAGTTGTTATTGGTGTATTCAGGTTTTCTGGTTCAGTTTTGGGAGATTGTTTTGTTCTAGGAATTTGTTCATTTCATCCTCATCATTGCTCTTATTGATCCTTACCCATTTTTAAAATAAATAGTTATTGTACTGTTGACAGACTTTATTGAATTATCAAAGTTATGAAAATGTTCATTTTAACAAGTTTTCCTATGTTCTTGTTATTTTTATAGAGGAGCAGATTTTTGGAAGTCCTTACACTACCAATCTAAAAGTATTCTCTCAATAAATCTGTCTTAATCCTAAACTGTTTGTTATTGAGTTTTCACTCCACTCTATTAACAGCCAAGAAGATTAAAATAAAAGAGAGAAGTATGTAAAAAGTCAGCTGCTTTCCTCCCTCTGAATACCTCAAACATTCCATGAAGGTGGATAACTATCCAAACCATAGAAACCAGTACTGGTTCATGTGTCTCAGGGCTAAAGAAATCATGACTGGCTTAATGAAAACAGACAGCGGACTAAAGAGAATCATGAAGAGCTGTTAGTAAGACATTTAATATGCTAATATTCCTCTCTGTTGCTTTCATGTTTGTTTTTCATAACTGCTATGTTTGGCATGACTTTGCAGAACTCTGTTTCAAGCAATGTAAACATGTAACTGCTCTTCTTCTGTAATATAATTTTTTCCAATGCCTGCTTGAATTAATGTGATATTTTTCTCTTGGCTTGAGTAGAATACTCCTTTGGTAAACCCTTTGGGATAGTATTTAAGCCTTCAGAGGCAATTGGCAAAAAAAAGTATCAGTCAGGTTTTCTTCTAAGATACATATAGGAAACTGGTGAGAGTAAAGACCCTCTTTAACAATATCAATCTGTAGTCAAGAAAGGAGGATTAAAATGGGGATATGAAGACTCTCATGCTTTGCCTGTGTTCCTATAAGTCAGTACCTTGAGGAAGAGTGAAGCCAGCCAATTAGGAGGGACAAGGTATGAATGGGGTAAGAAGCAGTCTTTGAGCTCTCACAAAATATTTCCCTCATACTGGTTTTGAAATATCAGCAATGCTGAGACTTATTTAAATTATTTTAAATCCATATAATACTTTTCAACAAAATAACAAGTACCTGAAAAGTTGGAAAAAGACCTTAAAGGTCATATAGTCCAGTACAGTTTACTATCTAATACTTGAAATTCCTCTATAATATGTTGCCTGCTATTTTTTTTGAACCTCTATTTGTTTGTTTCAAGTAATGGGGAAAATGTTCCCCCTTTGAAAGATATGGAACATAAGTAATACTTTTTATATTTAGTTGAATCAAGAAATCTACAAAATACACACACACATACACACACATGCACAGTGGTTCTGATTTACCCCTTAGAAATATAGAAGTTATCTGAGCCCTCTTCCCATAGAAGCAGCTATGTTCACCCCAGTCTCCTCATCTCCAAACAAAATGTTCCTTATTCATTCACCACACTTCTCAGACCCAGTCTGTTTCATTCTATTGTAGGTCCCAGCATGCTGGTAAAGGTTTAATAACCAGTGCTGTGGAAGAGGGAGAGAGTGGGGATGATATGTAACATTTGCCAATTTTTGTTGTATAAATATTGCCATCATAGCCAATTTTAAGCTACTATCATGTTGTTATTAAATGCAGAGATGCACATAATCACTGCGAGTGGACTGGTGCAAGCCATCTCTTGGTCCCTTCTTTCTTATGAAGCCAGCTCTACAGAAATCATTCAATCTGCCTTGGACCAAACCTTAACTCAGGGAACATGGAATCATGGCAAATTATATATATACTAGAGGCCAGTGCACAAAAATTTGTGCACTCAAGGGGGTCCCTCAGCCCAGCCTATGCCCTCTTACAGTCAGGGGATGTTCATCTGCTGGCTGAGGCATGCTTCCCAGGGGATTGGGCCTAGGCTGGCAGTCAGACATCCCTCTGACACCCTGGGAGTCCTCAGGGGATGTCCACTTAACAGAGGGGAGCAAGCCTAAGCTGGAGTTGGACATCCTTAGGACTACTGAGGAGGCGGAAGAGGCTCCCACCACCACCGCTGTACTGGCAGCCATCAGCCTGGCTTGTGGCTGAGCAGAGCTCCCCATGTGGGAGCACACTGACCACAAGAGGGAAGCTCATGCATTGAGCATCTGCCCCTGGTGGTCAGTGTGTGTCATAGTGACCAGTCATTCCCAGTCTTTCTGCTCTTAGGGTCAATTTCCTTATTACTCTTTTATTATATAGGATAGAGACCTGGTGCATGGGTGGGGGCCACCTGGTTTTCCCTGAAGGGTGTCCTGGATCAGGGTGGGGTTCCTGCTGGGGTGCCTGGCCAGCCTGGGTGAGGGGCTGAGGGCCATTTTCAGAATGGCCACATCTCCTTCAGGGTGGGGGTCCCTGCTGGGGTGCCTGGCAAGCCTGGATGAAGAGCTGATGGTTGTTTGCAGGCTGGCTATGGCCCCCAGTGGCCCAAGCTTCTGGCAAGGCTGGCTGAAAGCAGGTATCTGGGATTTATTTATCTTCTATAATTGAAACTTTGTTGCCTTAAGCATAGGCAACAGCCGGCCAGGGCAGGCAGGAAGCTTGGCTTCCTCCATCACCAGGGCAACCAAGCCTCCTTCTTGCTCCTGTTCAGTGGCTGCCGGCCGCCATCTTTGTTGGGTTAATTTGTATATAGTCGCTCTGATTGGCTGGTGGGCATGGCTTGCTGTGTAGGGGAGTGATGCCAATTTGCATGTTTCTCTTTTATTAGTGTAGATATATATTAGAGGCCTGGTGCAAAAAAATTCATGCATGGGGCGGGGGTGTCCCTCAGCCTGGCCTTCACCTTCTCCAATCTGGAATCTCTCTCATAATCCAGAACCACTGGCTCCTAACTGCTCACCTGTCTTCCTGCCTGATGCCCCTAACTTCTCTCCTGCTGGCCTGATTGCCCTAACTGCCTAACTGCTCTCCTCTCCTGGACTGATCCTGCAAACTGCCTAACTGCTCTCCCCTCCTGGCCTGATCACCTTTCCTAACTGCCACCTTCTTCCTTCTGCCTTCTCCCTTCTCCTTTCTGCCTTCTCATGCACGGTGCTGGCCTTCTCACTTTTTCCCTTCTGCCTTCTCCTGAGGCAGCAACCTTCTCACCTTCTCCCTTCTCCTGCAGCACTGGCCTTATCACCTTCTCCCTTCTGCCTTCTGAGGCACCGCCCACCCTCAAGTTGCCTTAGTCTGGTCCCACATTCTCCTGGCAACTTCTCCCTTCTGCCTCATCTCTGGAGCAATGCCCTGTGATGCGAATAGGAGCTAATAAAAAGCTAATATGCTAATGGTCCAGTTGTGACCCATTATGGCATCCTGGCTAATTTGCCTGGAGATATATATATATATATATATATTCACCTTAAAGGATTCTCCATCCCTGTATTCTCCATCCCTTCCTCCCCACAAACTCATGAAAATCCATCATTTCCTTGCCAGATCAGAAAAGAGTCAATTAGAGAGCTACAGTGCATTCATTATTAGATTGTCAATGAAATGGTATGTTCTCTAGTGATCAAAAAAATTTAATGTGGCTCTCTGGATGCACATTACCTATATATCATGGCTAATGTGCCACAGCTAATTATGTCTGAGTCTGTAAGAGGAAACACACAATAGAATATGCAAGTGATGTGTGATAGAACTGTACACCTGAAACCTACATAATTTTATTAACCAATGTTACTCCAATAAGTACAATACACATTTTTTAATCTAAAAAGGATTTTTATTTTGCCATTGATCAAGAAGTGCAGCACCGTTTTTACTATATGTTGAGGTTCTTTTGTGTTTTATATGTTATTTGGTATGATTTGGTAAGTTATTTGGGGGGTCTGTTAATGGTTAAAAATTTTTCCATGGCTCTGACCAGTTTGGCTCAGTGAATAGAGCATCAGCCTTCGGACTGAAGGGTCCCAGGTTCGATTCTGGTCAAGGGCATATGTCTTGGTTGCGGGCATATCCCTAGTAGGAGGTGTGCTGGAGGCAGCTGATCGATGTTTCTCTCTCATTGATGTTTCTAACTATCTCTCTCCCTTCCTCTCTGTAAAAAATCAATAAAATATATTTAAATAATTTCCATGTAAATTAATGAGAATAGCTTTTTTGCTTTATATCATTTCAGTTCAATATAAACACTTTAAGGTAGTGGGTGAAACCTATATTAATGATTTAAAATAACATAAATCTATTACCTTATATTTCTAGAGGTCACAAATCCAAAATGCATCTCAATGGGCTAAAATCAAGAAAGAGGCAGGACTGCATTGCTTCTGAAGGCTCTAGTGGTAATCTGATTCCTTTCTTTTTCCAGATTCTTAGAGGTTGCCTATATTCTTTGGTTCATGGCTCCTCTCCTCCATCTTCAAGACCAGCAAAATTAGGCCAAATCTTTATCATACTACATCACTCTGGTTCTCCCTCTTCCTCTTATAAGTACCCTTGTGATTATATTGGTACACATGGATAACCCATAATAATTTCATCATCTCAAGGTCAGCTAATTAACAACTTTAATTCCATTTGCAATCTCAATTCTCCTTTGCCATGTTACCCAACATATTCACAGTTTCCAGGGAGTAGGATGTAGATACCTTTGTGAAGCCATTTGTGCACCTATGAGAACTAGTTCTCTCCTATATCATCTGTAATAATTATATCTGGAAGAGAGAGAGAGGTTAGATGGAGGAAGAGAAGTATATATCAAAAGGAAAAAAAACCTAAATCAATTTTATCTTTGAGGCATCTGAAGAGAGACACATTCTTGCTTAGGCTCCCATTTACCTGTATATGTAGTCAATAAACACTTTAGACAGAGCCTAAAATATACTAGTCACTCCATAAATATTGAATGAATGAATTACTAATTATGTTCCCAAATATGTAGTTCCTCAAATTTTCTACACTTTTCTGTCTTTAATTATTTGTGCTCTACTTAAAAATATGATCACTATCCTATCAAGCTAAAGCCTTAATTGCAACAAAATTTGAGTAAAGAGAGAAATTTAGAGGCTGTGGTGTCCCTAATAGGATAGGATCCTCAGTAGCAAGGCCAAGTGAGACCATGAGCTGAGCAAGAAACGTGTCTATTGCCTTTTGGGCCTCATTAGAAGAGAGCTGTATTCAAGGATGCATGATCTCTTTCTCCTAGTGTCAGAAGTGCCGATAGTACTGGGTTTTCTGCCCTGTCTTGAAGATTTAATAGATCATAAGCCAAATACTGCATGCTATACAACAAAATTTCTGAAAGTTAATAACACAAAGAAATTATTTTGTGTGTAGATTAAGTCATTCCCCATTTGGCTCCACTGAAGAACTGCACCTCCAAATCCTTGCAATCCCATTTCTACCTGGGTCAGTTTTCATTTCATATCTGTCTTTCTAGCTCAAAGAATTTGTCTTCCCCAAATAGTTTATATGTTCATGTCCTTTGGGTCAAGAGAATGTGGTCATTTCAATCAGGTCTAAAGATCCTTATGCTAATTTAAATGCCAGGGTAAGACCACTGCTTCTGTCAGGATTCCTCATTATGTACTCATTTCAGGAGAGTTGGGATTGGAGCAATGTCTACAAAAGCTTACTAAAGTGCTAAGAGGGAAACTGTGGCAGATAACAAATGCTTTCTGACTGTAGTTTTTGTGCATGCCTGTGAGGCAACTTACAGTACTGTGAGGGTAAAAAATCATTTTAGAGATTAGGGACATCAGAATAATCAGTGCTGGAGACTACCCACTTAGCCTAAGAATGGATGTAATCACAATAAATGCTCTTGGAACCTTTTTTTAATTATAGTAAAACTAGTATTATTGTTTTACATTCACACATTTTTAGTAACTGTAGTTATATTCAGCATGAATATATTCATCTCACTCACTAGACTTAACTCTCAATAATTACTAACCATTTCCAAAGTCTACTTTCAAAAAAGAAGAGTCACTGCTACTGAGGATATTTAATGAATGTGTCTCTGCAACTAAGGCAGCTCTAATAGAGGTGTTGCTTGGCTGTTTTTTGCAGTTTAGTCTAATCTCTAAAATTATACTTTGTATATTAAATGACTCTCACAATGGTTTTTCCCTGAGTCTCACTAATGGCCCTAGTAAGTAAGGTTCATACCAATTCCAACTTAAAGATGTAAACACTGAGGCCCACAAAAGCTCAGTGACTTGGACCTGGTCACATATTTTATGATTGGTGGAACGTGAATGTAACTGAAACCATTTTGCTTGGAAATAATGTACATCTTCCCAAATGCCTATGATGGATAAAACAGTCTTTTCATTGTAGATTGTGCTTATTTAGAAGTAATTTGCCAGTGACAGTCCTGTACCATCTTAGATGGTAGTGACTAAACTAAGAGTATGATGCATTAAGATAAGGAAAAGTGAATGGAAGTAGAATATGTAGAACTTGCTACATAATTGTGGAAACTTTAAAAAGACATTTGGGGTAATCCCAAATTGGAGCATATCTACTGCTTTATTGATTCAGTATTCCTCTCTAGACCTCTGGGAATTATCTCTTTGGCTATCCCAACTTTATGTACAAACTCTGGCTACTGTGTTGTCATATGACCCTTCGCTTTGGGCCACATAGGAGTGTTTTAGGTGTGGCCATTTTGCTCAACTTCACCGTAAGTTCCCTTTCATTTTTGTGTTTTGCTCCAAGAGAACCTAAGCAATCACATACCAGTAGCTATAAATTGCAATCCTGTAGAGAAGCACTGTCCAATAGATATAGAATGTGAGTAAAAAATGTAATTTTAAATATTATAATTGCCACATTGAGAAAGTAAGCAAGTGGAATTAATTTTAATAATATACCTTGTTTAACACAATACACCCAATGTTATCACTTCAACATGCAATCAATGTTTTTTAACTAATAATATATTTTACATTCTTCTTTTCTCATATTCAGTCTTCAAAATCCAGGGTGTGTATTATACCCAAGAGCCAGCACATCTCAATTTAGACTAGCCATAGTTCAAGTGCTCAATAGCCACATGTGATGGTGGCTGCCATATTGAATGGGGTAACTTTAAAGGTCCAGATCTCCCATCACATGGAGAAAGCCAAATTGTAGAGAGAAAAGAAGTCAATGCACAGAGAGAAGCAGAGATGAGAAGCATAGAGAAAACCAAGAATATTTATGGCATTCAAGTCCTTGATTTGGGGAGTTAAGGATCACCCACCCTCCCATCTAGAACCAGCCATAGCCTGAATGTTTTCTGCGATATCCAAGCTCCCTTTTAATAATATCTTACTTTGCTGTTAAAAATATTGTTTTCATTATTATTAATTTAAAATTATCTGCATTACTTTACCTTAAGGATGAACATTTTCTCATTTGTGTACTCATAACTCTGTTCTTAGCAGAATTACTAATTAATTGCTCATTTGCCACCTTTTTTATGGATTCCAAATGTGACCTAAGAACCCTTCTCAACAATGCTGTAAGCAGCCACTACCAAGTAACTGGAGTAAAAATATAAGAGAAAATATGTCTGTCACCCCTGCTATATAGTTGCAATTGTCTATTTTATTCTTTGCCTTGATGAATAATAAGAGAACTATCTGTATGAACACATCACACATGAGACCTTTGATCCTCTTAGAAATACTGTGTGTTCATATTGAGGTTAGGGGAGGAACATGACCTCCTGGAAGACAAAAGAACCTGCAATAGCTGAAGGAGTCACAGCTAGAAACACATGGTTTGAACACTTATTGCAGCCATGCATATCTTTTTCCCCAGATGGGTGGTTTGGGTTACCACCTTGGCATGCACAAACTTAGTCACTGTGAAATGTGGTAAGTAATCAAAAGATTTAGTGGGAAACTTCTGGATGCTTTTTATAACATATCCATCTCCTAAGTATTTCATTTTATGATTATAATAAATATAATTTGATGAATGAGGAGAATGAAATAGTAAATGCCCTTATAAGAAATTCTGTAAATCAAACCTCTAGAATAGGTTTCAAATGAATCTGAACATTTGGACAGAGTGGTGCTTATAGGATTTTCACAGAGGAAAATATATTTGTGCAACTGTATCCAAATGAGATGAAAAGCAAACAGGCTTATTTAGAAATTGAAATGCACAATCTTCCTTTTGCCATCTTAAATTTGTTAATGGACAGTGAAACTTGCAGGAGGCCAGATGCATGCTTCTCTTTCTGGTTCCTTTGTAGATTTTCATAAATTAGCGCTTTTTTGTATAAGAATGCCATTTATGACAGAGGAAAAGACTACCTATTTTGAACTAAAGCATTCTGAAACAACCACACCTCAGCTAGTGTGATTAGAGTAATTGCTGATACAATGCTGCCCTCTAGCAATGGCTTAGACTGGGCTTCTGCACCAGTAGTTCTCTCCTCAGGTCCTTAGATACCTTCCTATTTCCAGAGCATGTCCAAAACAAGACAGAACTTATCACTTTAATTCCCTAATGAAAATGAAACAATAGTCCTGGTCGCTTTGGCTCAGTGGATAGAGTGTCGGCCTGTGGACTGAAAGATCCCAGATTTGATTCCGGTCAAGGGCATGTGCCTTGGTTGTGGGCACATCCCCTGTAGGAGGTGTGCAGGAGGCAGTCAATCGATGTTTCTCTCTCATTGATGTTTCTAACTCTCTATCCTTCTCCTTTCCTCTCTGTGAAAAATCAATAAAATATTTTTTTAAAGAAAAGAAAATGAAACAATAATAAAGATAAAGTTATTTAGGCTCATAATGATCAAGTGGCAATTCACCTGCCCAAGGTTACACAAGTTGTCACTGGCACAGATGGTAGTGGAATGCAGATTTTCATCCTCTCTCTCTCTCTCTCTCTCTCTCTCTCTCTCTCTCTCTCTCTCTCCCCCCCCCCGCCCCATCTTCCTCTTCCACCCTCTTTCCTTCTCCTTCTCAGGGTAGAGTATATTATGTTGTGAACTTGCAACATAATTGCTGTGGAAAATTTTTAAAGTTTTGGTGATTGAGTTATGGAAAAACTCTGAGTTTAATAAGAATAAGGGGGTCTTAGCCTAATAACTGACCACAACAATGAGTTATTTGTTTAGGTTACTTTAGTTTTTGGTTGCAGGAGAAAGAATCCACAGAAAAGCCACATTCCTCCAGAATTTTTGTTTTTGAGCTAGGGCTTCTGGACTTTCAGCAACCCCCAAAATGTAAGCCCATACTCATCTTTGTTCTGAGGCAATCTTTATTAAAGAAAGCAGCAATTAAAAGACGGTTGCTATGGGTCTGGGTGGAACCATGAAAATTTGCTTTTCTAGATCCCTCCTCCAATTTGGAAAAGGTTTGAGACAATGGCATAGTTGGGGCGGGGCTAGAGAGCAAAAGGAGCAGTAGCTTATCCCAAAATATTCTCTAAAAGTAAAGCCTCAAATGATATTTGTGGTAATAAGTTGTACGATGTGTGAGTTTGCAATAAAAATTTATAAAAGGGAAGCTCAAAATCATTAGCCATCAGGAAAATATAATTCAAAACCACAAAATTCCCACTAGGATGGCTATAATCAGATAATAACAAGTGTTGAGGATGTGGAGAATTTGGATCCCTCATATACTTCTGATGGGAATCTAAAATGGTGCAGCCATCCTGGCTGATGTGGCTTAGTTGGCTGAGCACTGTCCCATGCATCAAGAGGTCACTGGTTCAATTGTAACATTGTTCAGGGCACATGCCTGGGTTTCAGGCTTGATCCCCAGTAAGGGAGTGCAAGAGGTAACCAATTGATGTTTCTCTTTCATTGATGTTTCTGTCTCTCCCTTTGCCTTTCTCTCTACAAAAAAAAAAAAAAAAAAAAAAAAAAATCAATAAAAACGTATTTTTAAATAGTGAAGCCACTTTGGAAAAACAGTTTGGTAGCTCCTCAAATGGTTAAATATAGGCTGTATCATATGTTGTAGAAATAAAAAATGTATGTTCACACAAAAACTTGTGCAAGAATGTTCATAGCAGTGGTATTTATAATATCCGAAAGGTGTAAGCAGTCAAATTGTCTATCAGATGATGAATGTATAAACATTACACTAAGTGAAAGAAACCAAACACAAAAGGCCATATGTAACATGTGATTCCATTTGCACAAAAAGTCCAAAATAGGAAATTCTACCAAGAGAGAAAGTAGATTAGTAGTTTCTAAGGGTTTCGGGAGTGAAGTGACTGAGGAATGGGAAGTGACTGTTTAATGGGTATGGGTTTCTTTTTGAGGTGATGAGGATATTCTAAAATTAGACTATGGTAATAGTTGCACAATTATATGAATACTAGAGGCCCAGTGCACAAAAATTTGTGCACCCAGGGGGGTCCCTCAGCCCAGCCTGTGCCCTCTCACAGTCTGGGACCCCTCAGGGGATGTCCACCTGCTGGTGTGCCTGGCCAGCCTGGGTGAGGGGCAGAGGGCCGTTTCAGGCTGCCCACAGCCCCTTCAGGGTTCGGGTCCCTACTGGGGTGCCTGGCTGGAAGCAGGTATCTGGGATTTATTAAACTTCTATAATTGAAACTTTGTTGCCTTGGTTCCCTCCTCCTCCACCCCCTGCTTGCAGCCTGCGTTGCTCCTGGCAACCCAAGGCCCCAGCCCGGCAGGTATCTGGGGTTTGTTTATCTTCTATAATTGAAACTTTGTACCCTTGAGTAGAGCTCAGGACCAGCAGGGCCCTGGCTTCCTCCATTGCCTGGGGCAACTGCAGCTCCGTGGCTGCCACCATCTTAGTTGAGTTAATTTGCATATTTTCTCCTGATTGGTTGGTGGGCGTGGCTTGTGGGCATGGCTTGTGGGTGTAACGAAGTGACACATAATTTGCATATTACTCTTTTATTAGATTAGACTAGAAGCTCAGCGCATGACTGAAATCACTCGAGGAGGCACCCCGCTTCCCACCATGTGAGGAGGCACCCCAAGGGCTGCCACTGGAGTTAGGTTAGACCCACACTATAGGGGGCAAGGACTTCCGCCTGCCTTCCACCCTAGGTCCCCCGCCCCCACTTCCCTACCTGTGTCCACTCTGGGGCTGCCCAAGCCTGCACAGTGGCTCAGCCAGCCCCAGGCCTCCCCCTGCCACCCTACCTGTGTTCGTTCTGGGCTGACAGAGCCACCATGCTGGCTTGGGCAGGCCCTCCTGTGTCTGTCCCCATCTCCACTCTGGGCCTCACCTGCAGGCACAACCTCCTCCTATCTGGTCATGACCTGTTACAGTGTCCTGGCCTTAATTTGCATATTACCTTTTTATATGTATAGATACTAAAAAGATTAAATTGTATACTTTCAATGGGTGGATTATATGGTTTTTGAATTACATCTCAATAAAACTCTGACAAAAAACAATTTTTAAAAAGTTATTAGAGGATATTGTGGGAGAACAAAGGACAGTCTCTTCTATATCTATTTAAGCATCCATGCTTAGACCAGTGAAATTCTCAGCAAAGTTGGTCAAAGGGTAGGAGCTTTTTCTTTTTACATCTTTCTAGCATCTCCAAGACTACCCCAGTTCAAAGGGCAGCCCCTTTCATATGAATGGTGAACTGACTCAGTCTTTGTCAGAAAAAGTTTGTTTCGGACTGACTTTTTTTTTCTTCTGGTAATAGTATATTTTTTCAGGGTTGTTTTTATTTTATTTTATTTTATTTTTTATTTTTGTATTTCTTTATTGATTAAGTTATTACATATGTGTCCTTATCCCCACATTACCTTCTATCATCCCCACTCATGCTCTCACACCCCTGTTGTCTGTGTCCATTGGTTAGGCCTATATGCTGGCATATAAGTCTTTGGTTAATATCTCCACCTGACCCCCACCCTCCCCTACCTTCCCTCAGAGGTTTGATGGTCTGATCAATGCTTCTCTGTCTCTGGATCTGTTCTTGTTTATCAGTTTATGATTTTTATTATATTCCATAAATGAGTGAGATCATGTGATATTTATCTTTCTCTGACTGGCTTATTTTACTTAGCATAATGCTCTCCAGTTCCATTCATGCTGTTGCAAATGGTAAGAACTCTTTTTTTAAATGTGTTTGATTGATTTTTTACAGAGAGGAAGGGAGAGGGATAGAGAGTTAGAAACATCGATGAGAGAGAAACATCGATCAGCTGCCTCCTGCACACTCTCCACTGCAGATGTGCCCACAACCCATGTACATGCCCTTGATCGGAATTGAACCTGAGACCTTTCAGTCCGCAGGCCAACGCTCTATCCACTGAGCCAAACCAGTTAGGGCAGAACTCCTTCTTTTTTACTGCAGCATAGTATACCCTTGTGTAGATGTGCCAAAGTTTTTTAATCCACTCATCTGCTGATGGGCACTTAGGCTGTTTCCAAATCTTAGCTATGGTGGATTGTGTTGGTATGAACTTAGGGGTGCATATATTCTTTCTAATTGGTGCTTCTAGTTTCTTGGGATATATCCCTAGAAGTGGGATCACTGGATCAAATGGGAATTCCATTTTTAGTTTTCTGAGGAAACTCCATACTGTTCTCCACAGTGACTGCACCAGTCTGCATTTCCACCAGCAGTGCATGAGGGTTCCTTGTTCTCCACATCCTCGCCAATTCTGAGAGGTGTGATATGGTACTGCATTGTTGTTATGATTTGCATCTCTCAGATGATTAGTGACTTTGAGCATGTTTTCATATGTCTCTTGGCCTTTATTCTGTCTTCTTTTTAAAAGTATCTATTTAGGTCTATTGCCCATTTTTTTATTGGGTTGTTTATCTTCCTTTTGTTAAGTTGTATGTGTTCCCTGTAAATGTTGTAGATTAAACTCTTATCAGTGATGACATTTGCAAATACGTTCTACCATGCAGTGGACTTTCTTGTTATTTTGTTTATAGTTTCCTTTGCTGTGCAAAAGCTTTTTATTTTGATGTAGTCCCATTTGTTTATTTTCTCTTTAGTTTCCATTGCTCTAGGACCAGTATCAGTGAAGATATTGCTTTGGCATATGTCTGAGATTTTGCTACCTATGGATTCCTCTAGTATTATTATGGTTTCCCATCTTATGTTTAAGTCCTTTTTCCATTTCAAGTTTATTTTTGTGTATGGTGTAAGTTGGTGGTCTAGTTTCTTTCGTTTTTTTGTTTTTGTTTTTGTTTTTTTTTGCATGTATCTATCCAATTTTCTCAACACCATTTATTGAAGAGGCTGTCTTAACTCTATTGTATGTTCTTGCCTCCTTTGTCAAATATTAATTGAGCATATTGGTTTGCGTTGATTTCTGGGTTCTCTATTCTATTCCATTGGTCTATATATCTGTTCTTGTGCCAGTATCAGGCTGTTTTGAGAACAGTGGCTTTGCAATACAGCTTCATATCTAGAATTGAGATCCCACCTACTTTGTTCTTCTTTCTCAGGACTGCTGCAGCTATTTGGGTTTTTTTATTCTTATTACTAGAGGCCCGGTGCAAGAAATTGTGCATGGAGTGGGAGTGGGGGGTGGGGGTGGTGTCCCTCAGCCCAACCTGTACCCTTTCCAATCTGGGACCCCTTGAGGGACATCCCTTTCACAATCCAGGATTGCTGGTTCCCAACCGATTGCCTGCCGATTACCCCTAACCACTCCCCTGCCCGCCTGATCAATGCCTAACTGCTCCTGTGCTGGCCTGATTGACCCTAACTGCCCTCCCCCTGCCAAAATGGTCCCCTCCCACTGTCCTCCCCTGCAGGCCTGGGTCCCTTCCAACTTCCCTCCCCTGCAGGCCTGGGTCCCCCCCCC
>PVJC01011611.1:0-41214 GCA_004026665.1 Murina feae
ATTATACTGGATCACTGATGTTTTTCTGAAGAATACATTTTAAATATGGCATTATTCTTTTTAAATTTTTAATTGTCTTCTCTCTTCTCAAATATGTATTTTATAATGGATGCATGGGAAATTTGAACACCTCAATTTAACCTTCACTATACATTATATTTTAAATTAAGAAAATAAGCTAAAAAATTTATACTAAAAAATACTATGTTTTTGAAATAGCTATATTTTTTAGTCCAAATATTTTTATAAGTACAGTCTTTTTGTTTCTATTCAGAATATAAATCTTCAGCAAACATTTATATAACCAAAACTTCCTAACAAGTTTTTCAGTATTTATGATTCTTCTGAAGGTTTTACCAAATTTAGATGCTGCACATTGGAAAGCATTTTACATTTCATTGTATTTCTCTAATAATGTTGATTTATCTATATCTTATCTAATAAAGAGAGAATATGCAAATTGACCATCATGCCTTAATGGTCAAGATGGCTGGGATTCTGTAACACAAGATGGCTGTGCCCACATTGGAGGCTGAGTTACCGTAATGAGCTTTAATGAGCAATCAGCAGGAACCTGAGGCTGCATGGCACTGGGACAGGCCAGGGGACCTCAGGCTGTGCCCCTCCACCCAGCAGGTCTTGATGGGGAACCTCAGGCCACACCCTCTGCCCCAGCACTGGGCCGGGGGACCTTACACCGTGCCCCCTGCCCGATGGAGTTTGACAGGTGACCTGAGGCCATGCCCCCCATCCAGTGGGACTTGATGGGGGACCTCAAGGCATGGCCCACCACAGGCTGGGGGAACTGAGGCTGTGCCCCATGCCTGGCAGGGCTTGACAGAAGACCTCAGGCCATGTCCACTGGCCTGGGACAGGACCTCAAGGTGCTCCCCCTAGCCCCAGCTGTGCCCCTCGTCCTGGCACCGGGCCAGGCAACCTGAGGTCACGGCCCCCACCTGGTAGGGCTTGACAGGGGTGGGGCTGCCTGGGTCTGAATTTAGCCCATTGGGGGTGGGCCCAGCTGGGTCTGGGTTTCACGTGATTTCAAGGCACACATGGGTGGGTGGGGACTTGACTTTGGTTCCTGTGGTGCGCCCCAGACTCTAACAGGAGGAAGATTTTCATATAAATTTTAATTTTCTTTAATCTCTGACACTTCTATTATAGAGGAAGGGCAAATAGAAATATTAAAATATTTCCTCTAATTAATTCCCTTTTAATGTGCACAAATTTCATCCACCAGGTCACTAGTCCATTACCATACACACACACACACACACACACACACACATACACATATACATACTATGGGCCTGTGCCCTCTCTCAGTCTGGGACCCCTCTGGGGATGTCCATCTGCTGGCGTGCCTGGCCAGCCTGAGTGAGGGCTGATGGCTGTTTGCAAGCTGGCCAAGCCCCCCAGTGTGGACCTTCACCCCATTGGGGTGTGGCCAGCCTGGGTGAAGAGCTGAGGGGCGTTTTCAGGCTGCCCGCAGTCCCTTCAGGTTTTAGGTCCCTGCTGGGGTGCCTGGGCAACCTGGGTGAGGGCTGATGGCTGTTTGCAAGCTGGCCAAGCCCCCCAGTGTGGACCTTCACCCCATTGGGGTGTGGCCATTCTGGGTGATGGGCTGAGAGCTGTTTTCAGGCTTTCAGGCTGCCCACAGCTCCCACTGACCCAATGTCCCAGCAAGGCTGGCTGGAAGGAGGTTTCTGGGGTTTATTTATCTTCTATAATTGATACAATGTTCCTTTAAGCCGTGGCCTAAGCAGGTAACGAAGCCTCTTGTCTGCTTCAGCTTCGTGGCTTCTATAATTGAAAGAATGTTGCCTTAGTAGACGGGCCCATCTGGCCTAGGCAGACAGTTTCCTCCATCGCTGGTGCATCGGAAGCCTGCTGTTTGTTTCAGATCTGTGGCTTCTATAATTGCAACAATGTTGCAACAATGTTGCCTGAGCGGGGAGAAGCCCAGCTGGCCTAGGCAGACAGTTTACTCCTGGTGCAATGGAAGCCTGCTGTTTACTCTAGCTCCATGACTGCCGGCTTTCATCTTGGCTGGGTTAATTTGCATACAGCCACTCTGATTGGCTGGTGGGCGTGGCTTAGGCATCCCATAGAAATGGTTAATTTCAATATTACTTTTTTATTAGATTAGATATAAATGCAACTAAACAACTAGTCAGCTGGTTGCTATGATGCACACTGATCATCAGGGAGCAGACATTCAATGCAAGAACTACCTCCTGGTGGTTAGTGCGCTCCCACAGCCAACCTCCCCTGGCTGGCCAACCTCCCACAGTCCCTCCCCTTGACCGGCTGCCCCCAATTGGCCTCGATTGGGACTGGGTGAGATGCCTCTAATTGGCCCTGATCACTGACCAAGCTGAGGGACCCCACCTGGCCACAAATTTGTGCACTGGGCCTCTAATATAAAAATAAATCTATATCATGTACATTTAGTTACTTATATAGTACCGACAATCTTCTTCCTTCAAAAGAACTACTGACTCTTGAATGAGAGTCACTTGTATATAATCTTTTATCCATACAATATTACTAATATATATCATGTAGTCATAATAGTAAACATAGTAAGTAAAATAAAATACTAGATCAAATGTAGTGTGTTCTTGAAGTGTTTATAGCCAGGAGTAATAAGGAATTCTCAAAGAGGAAGGCATGTTAATGCAAGTGATATAACAAATCACTTTTTAAATTAAAAATGTTATTTTTTCTTTTATTCACCTTATATCTTCAGAGTATTTCTTCCCTTCATTTTTATTTTACAGCTTCCTCTCTGTCTTTAAATTCTCCTTACATTACAATTCAAAGGTCAATTTATATCCTAAGGAAGTCATTTCTTGCCAATTAAATAGGAGAAATGACTGATTTAGTTAGGTTTATTTTATAGCCACGAAACCAACACCATTCAATACAAGCAGGTAAATCAGCAACAATTTGATTGTGTCCGCAGCAGAATGATACTAAACATCAATGTTTTTATGCAAACAAGCCAGAAATAAGAACAACAACTTTAAATATACATCACATTATACTAATTGAAAAAGACTCATTATTTTTCTCTTCATTATCTAACTTATGTTCTGTATCCCAAGGTTAACTTTTAATTGTACAAAATTTGAACATTGATCTAGAAATAGTAGAATGGCATTCCTGCTCTTTAAAGTATTCCATTTCATTCTTCTGGCCAACTTTAAAAACTGTTGCGGAACTTCTCTCAAAGTACTCCTTACCATTGTTGCTAATTTTTCTCCCCCTTTAACTTATTTTTCTTCCTACTCACACTACAGCAAGGAGTTTGGTACATGTTAGCATGCCATAAGCAATGTACTAATATACTATTACTAAAATAAAGTTTTCATCGCACAACAATGAAATGGAAATGCTCTACTTTTGAAATCAGTGGAGCTAGAACAAATTCTATAATTACTTGTGAGAACATTTATTTCAAAACAATCTGTATTGTCTGAATAAGGTACATTTTGTAATTCAAAGCACGATTATTTTCAAAGACACATCTATTTATTTGAATATTTAAATGACAAAAAATTCTCAGGGAGTTTAAAGAGAAAATGAGTTTTCAATATGATATGAGTATGAAGCTGATCCTTTTACTTCTCTACATATATTATGGCAGGTAAGGAAAAGATAGTAAAGAACAGTAAAATTATATTTATTATTCAACAAAATATACAATTTTACAATAGCTTTGAAATATATATACATCTGAATCTCCCTCTAATTGATATCAAGTAACTGTCAGAATTATGATTATTGATCCACAGTAATAACTTCACTTGGAAGCATTAAAAATGATTGTTTTGGTTATAGTATCCAATCTTAAATTTGAATTGTATGAAGTAATTTGTTTTGCCTACTTCTGTTAAATAATGTTATTTTAACGAAACCTTCTATAGTAAAAGCATAATATGCTAATTAGACCAGACGACCTTCTGGATGAAGCCAAGGCTCCGAGGACCAAGGCAAGCCCTGCAGCTGTGAGGGCTGAGCCCTTTGCATGAATTTTATTCATCAGGCCTCTAGTCTATCTATCCTATCTAAGAAAGAGGGAATATGCTAATTGACCCTCGAGCCATCACAAAGATGGTGGCACCCACAGTCAATAAGGAGGGAATATGCTAATTGACTGCCACACCTTCAAAGATAGTGGCACCCACAGCCACAAGATGGTGGTGCTCAGTCCCTTTACCCCCCAGCTGCCCAAGGCTGCCCAAGGTTCAGGTAACCAGTGCCAGCCAAGGCTTGCGCTGCCAGCAGTGGCAGCAGCAGAGGTGTGATGGGGCGTTGCCTTCCTCTGATTTCTGGGTCACCTCCCACCCCTGAGGGCTCCTGGACTGTGAGAGGGGGCAGACCAGGCTGAGGGACTCCCACTCCAGTGCATGATGCACTGGGCCTGTAGTATATACATAAGAAGCCAGCAACCATAATGCCCATAATGACCTTAACGACCAGTCACTATGACAACCACTGAGGCCAGCCAACAGGCCTGATCGGGGGATGGGGCCAGCTGGCCAACCTCGCGGCCCCTCACCCCCTGCAGGCCTACCCCTGATGGCATTCTCCCATACCGATCAAGGGCAAGAGGAACAGTGGCCAAACGCCCCCTTCCTTCCCCCCAGCCAGCCCCGCCTCCGATCAGCCCACCTCACCACAATAGGCCCAGCCCACAGCCCCTCCCCCCCAGCCAGCCTGCCCCTGATCACACCCTCGCACCCCAATAGAGGGCAGGGCTGGCTGACCCACTGCCCTCAGCCCCTCCCCATGGCTGGTCCCACCCCTAATAGGCCCCCCAGCCCCAAAGGGGGCAGGGCCCGCCAGCCAATCACCTGCGATCCCTCCACCAAGCTGGCCAGCCCCTAATGGACTCTCTCACCCTGACCAAATGTGGGCTGGCTAGCCAAACACCCCACCATTTCCCCTGGCCAGTGCCACCCCCAGTCAACCCACGCCATCCCTGATTACACCCACCACCCCAGTAGGGAGCAGGGCCAGCCATCCAACCTCCTGCAGCCCCTTCCCCCAACATCCTGATTGGCCCGCAGTCCCCCCCTCATTGGCCCTAACCCTGATTACCCCCCTACTCCAAAAGGGAGTGGGCCAGCTGGTCAAACTCTGCAGCCCCTACCCCTGACCAGCCCTGCCCCCTGATCACCACCCCACCTCAATAGAGGACAGGGCTGGCCAGCCAACCTCCTGCAGCCCCTCCCCCTAGCAAGCCCTGCCTCTGATCGCCTTCCCCCACCCCAATAGGGGCTGGGGACAGCCGGCCAATCTCCTGCACCCAGCCCCAACTGCATATTGGCCCCCACACTCTGATCAGGGGCAGGGCTGGCTGGCCAACCACCCATGGCCCCTCCCCTAGGCCACTGGCCTCCTTGATCAGCACCCACACCCTATTCAGAGGTGGGGCCAGCTGGCCCCCCACCCACAGATCCTCCCCATGGCCGGCCCCACCAGCAGTAGGCTCCCTAAACTAAGGTGGCCAGATTTAAAGTGGTGCACCATTGACGAGGGGGGGAGAGGTCTTTTTTTTCTTTTTTTTTTATTATTACTTAAAATATTACAAAGAGTAATCGAGACTTTTTTAAAACGCCATGGGACGCGGGACAAACTGTTAAAAATCGGGACCATCCTGCCAAAAGTGGGACGTCTGGTCACCTTACCCTAAACCCAATTGGGCCTACCAACCAACCTCCCACCATCTCCTCCTCCCAACAGGCCCAGCCCCAATCCGCCCTGATTGGGGCCATGCCAGCCAGACCCCATCCATGCACAAATTCATGCACTGGGGCTCTAGTATATAAACAATGTGAAAGATGTTGTCATGGTATACTCTTTGGCAATCAGCTAACTTCAAATTATCTAATAAACTAAACCTACAAATTGCCAAACACCATGCTAGAATCCTCAGTTTAACATCAGATAATGGGCATATTGATTTGATTTATCTTTTAAATTTATCTTTTTTTTTTTTTTGGAAGTATTGCAGATGTCCCCTTTTTCCCCACTCCCCAGGCTTTCCCTGGCCTATTGTCTGTGTACATGCAGTATGCATATATGCATACAAGTTCTTTGGTTAATCCCTCCCCTCCTCCCCATCCCCTCTGAGATTCTTCAATTTGTTGCATGCTTCCATGTCTTTGAATCTATTTTTTTCATCAGTTTATTTTGTTCATTAGATTCCACATATAAGTGAGGCATATTGATTTTACTCTTGTTAAACTTACAAGGTAAAACTGAACTTGTCATCAGAGAGCATAGTTTATTCATCCTTTATCCAAACATAATAATTTTACAAATAAAAACAGATGTTACCAAATAATCATATTTTATATGACAGACACTACAAAAGAGATGTCAGAACCATGGGAAAATGCCATGATCTATTTCAACGAAAGAGAATTACATATGGCATCAGTGAATGGGGACATTGCTGCTATAATTTATAGGAGGTCATCAACAAGACCAGAGCAGGAGAAAGGCAACTGAAGCAAAGGATAAGCTTGAAAAGTCCCTAAGCTATGGTCATGCAGATTACCTTTTAGAGAATTTCATATTGTCTTGGGTGAATAGATCATAGATTAGGTGGAAGGAGGGAATGAAGGTGACATGAGAGCTGGGTTGTGTTGGACTATGAATGTCAGAGGAAGGAATTCACATTTTATCCCAAAGGTGATAGAGATTCAGTAGAGACTCTAAGGCAAGTGTGAAATGGAGAGAAGTAGTCTGACATCAGCTTGCATAATGGGCAAGGCAGGAGAGATGAGACCCAGGAGCCAGAAATTAGACCACCACTTGAGCAGAAATGCAAGGAGTAATTATGTAATGGACAGTGATTACATACCACTCCAAGTATACAATGAATGCCAGCCTTTTAGATCTGCCCTTTAAGGAATGTATTTGAGTAGTTCACTTGGCACAATCTCTACAGGGCATTTTCATTTCTATCTATAGTTTATTCTCAGAGTCACCAGAAGGTTTTAGTTTATTCACAATGCAACCTTTTCTAAAATAAAGAGCAATAGCTTTCCCCCTCACATTTGCTTTTCTACTAAAAGAAGCAATTAACCTAGTTTTGCTTATGAGTGAAGAATATATTGTTCTCATTTATCAGGGACTATTGTCAGTATATAATGTATTGTTAGCAAATTATGCACTTGAATATACACGACAATAGAACAATGTCTTTAACCCTTTCATTTTGCATGTAGAAGAGAAAGAAATTGTTGTTCTCTTCTCTCCATGGCAAGAATACCACAAACTATGGAGGAAAGTAGTTTTGCCATAATTCTACATTTTTTTACTCTAAGGGGGAGAATAGGATGCAGTAAATGCAGTAAAGAAGAAATGAAAATGTTAGCAGAATGTTAGAATAGGCATGCCAACTGAGGTATCACCCTCTGTTAAGAGTCCCCATGTATCCATCTGTTTACTTTTCAATTGATGAAAGAACATGGGGCACTGTGACATTATTCCACAAGTATACATAGGGGCCTTACTTAATATATTATTCCAGTGATTAGCATTTATCTTAATGCTAATGATACAGATTCGTGAACCTGTTTGCCTAGAATACCAAGTTGATGAATATTGCCCTGAAGAGCTTTCAAATGAGAACATAATCCAAAGCAATGTTATTATTTTACATTCTCCAGAATAAAAAGAGAGGGATAGCAATGAAGAGCTGAGATAATGGGTGCATATTTGACATCAAGTAAACATACTAGAATATAACAAGACTTTCATGTAATTTCTTATGAGAGAGATTAATTCTCAGAATGCACAAAGGATGACAATACAGATTAGGTACCATTGTAAACAAGTTCACCATTTTGAACTGCACCAGGGCATATTTTCATAACCAAGCAGCCAGCATTGAGCTTCTGCTTTCAATTAGTCAGGAAAAAAAAATTAACCTTTAACTATTATAGTCCAAAAAGGAGCTTTGTAGAGATTATTCATAGATTAAAACAACTGAATCCAGCATAACCAGTTGATGGAATCCAGTTAGAAAAGTCATAATACCCCGACTAGTACATGTTTCATTATCTTATTTTTCCTACCTCTCTATTTAAGCTTACGTTTGAGAATAGTTTTGATTTTTATTCCCGCCCCCCCCTTTTCACATTAGCTGTGCTTTCCTATTATCACTATTGAAAATAAAAGGCAGTTTTGATTTTGATTCCCTCCCTCTTTTTACATTAGCTGTGCTTTCCTATTATCTGGTGATCAATGAGACCTTCAGAAGTCCTTAAAGGCATATCACAAGTCACTACACAATCAAGGGTGTGCACACTTTAAATATTAGAATGTCATTGGAATTGGTATTGGTTGGTTTGAGCTGCTGTGGCTGACACCTGAGACTGGGAGCCTAAACAACAGAACTGTCTCACCGTCCAGAGGCTAGAACGCCAAGGTCAGCTGCCAGGGTGCAGAGTGTAGCTTCTCTTTGTACCTTCCTGTGGCAGAGCAGACAGAGGAAGCAGTGGCTCGTAACTCCTCTTAGGGCATTAGGCCCATTCGTGAGGGCTCCACCCTCATGTACTCAGTCTAATCATCCTGCAAAGGCCCATCTCCTAATACCACCACATGGGAAGATAGTGTTTCAAAATATGCATGTTGGCAGAGCATAAACATTCAGTCCATAACAAGAATTATATTTAGCTGAATGAATAAAATTAAATATGGAGGGCACTTAACATGGCAGTAAAGTGAACAAAAATTAATACTACATATTTTACCTATTTTATTAGTATGTATTCATATAGTAACATCTGTGTGTATGTGTGCATATTATGAAAAATCTGTGATCAATTATTTTTCTCTTCAGTTCCTTCTCTTTTTAAAAGGTATAAATCAAAAGCCTGAATTTTTCTTCAGAAAACAATTATTTCAGAACAAGAAGGATTACATTCAGAATGTTTCATGATATAGTATAAATTTTTTTAAAAAAATCATTAAATCCTGGCACCATGGCTCAGTGATTGAGCAATGACCTATGAACCAGGAGGAGGTCATGGTTCAGGCTCAATATCCAGTGTGGGGTGTACAGAAGGCAGCCAGTCAATGATTCTCTCTCATCATTGATGTTTCTCTCTCTTCCTCTCCTTTCCTCTCTGAAATAAGTTGTTTAAAATATAATAATAATAAAATAAAATAACTCATTAAAAGACCATTAGTGTTCAAAGTGCTTCATTTCTCAAAATAATTATAGCTAATATTCTGAGCTACATATTAAAAGGCGTAAGCTCAAATATTTTTATAAGTTAGCCTTGTTCAGTTTCTCAGAAATTTAATTTGGTCTCACAGGTTAGAATTAAGTTACAGATTGCTATACTGTATTATTTTTGACTCATCAGAAATATAAATACACACACACACACACACACACACACACTAGGGGCCCAATGCACAAAATTCGTGCACTGGGGGGCGGGGGCAGGTGAGTGCACACAGCCCCAAGGGTGCCCCGCTGCTGGCCCAACACACATGGCGTGAAGCGCCCGCCCCTGGCCTGGCCCCGGGGGCAGATGCTTCGCACCGGGCAGCTGATGAGTTCAAATGGCCGGGCGGCAGTGGACATGGCTGGGGTGAGGGGACCGGGTACCGCCATCTTGTGGCTATGGGCGGGGCCATCTTTGTCTTGGAGTGATGGTTAATTTGCATATTAGTCTTTTATTAGATAGGATGCACATATACACATATATGATTCCCCTGCAGTTAATCAAAACCATATAGAGGTTTTCATTGTGCCACATCAAATTTCATGGGTTCTATAACTTTTCTTCATCCATGTCACCCACAAAGATTTTTTCCAGCCATAAAAAGTTGGCAAAACTATAATCAAGTGATATTGGTCATTCAGGAAATTAGAGATGAGTGAAAACTAGGAATATTCATGATAGGAGCTGGGCTTCCAGGTGAACTATCATGTCTCAAATGATACTATGACCAATTTAAGGAAGGATACTTATTAAAAATTCATAAACAAAAAATATTCCAAAGAAGTTTATTGTTTTAAATTTAAACATATTAAATATATGTCTAATTTTAATGATTCCAGAGTTTAGCTTCAACACATCTTAAAATATAAGTATCTATGAACAAATTTTATGTCAATTTAAATCCTTATTATTTTAAATAGTCATTCTCCAGTGAGAAGTTAAAAACTGAACTATTCCACAGTGCTATGCTCAGGTATGTATTTTATTTTTTAAGAATCAAAGACAGTCTATTACTATGAGTAATATGCTTAGCTTTGAGAAACAAGAGAAGCTTGCCAAAAGAGACAACATTAAAAAAATCATTTACTGAAGAATTATTTAAAAATATTAAACTGACATTTGATAATATTCCTCTTTTGAAAACAAATTTGCAAAAGCAAAATTAGAATGACTATTGTCCTCACTATAATGTAGCAAGGTAATACTCTTACACAGAATAAAATCATAAGTTTCAGGGGCTTAATTGTGATTGCTATAAAATCAAGGAATGTGTACTTAATAAAAAGAAACAACACAAAATGGTATTTTTATAAAATAAAAATATTTTGATTACCACATTTTTACTGTTTTAAATTACACACTTTATTTGCTATTCTGATTGAGCAAGAATGAAACAATTCAAAATATCACAAGTTTAGCTTTCATGACGTGGCAAAATAAGCATCGCTATATTTCTCTTCTTTCGTAATAGAGAACATTTTCAATTAAATAATTTAAAATTATTCAGAGGGCAGGCATATATCCTTTTATTTCTCAGTATGTGCAACACTCCACATGAAAAACCAAACAGAATGCTTTCTTTTTATTTTTTCTTCAGTTCTCAACATTCTTAGTAAATTCTTCAGAAAATTTTATTGTTGAGGATAAACAGCTGAAAATGTAACCTCTTGTTTACGATGGCCATTCATTGTCTTATGGCATATAGCATATGACTTTTCATGAAAATTGGATTTTGATTTATTTTCTAGAAACTTCCTTAAAATAATAAAACCTAACCTCAAGAATAATTTATATGTATCTTAAAGATTGGAAGCTCTGATTTATTGTATATTTGAACTAGGAAACAGTGTATCTACATTAATAAAAGAGAGACATGCAATTTAACCATCACTCCATCACTCTACTCCCACAAGCCATGCCCACCAGCCAATAAGGAGGGAGTATGAAAATTAAACCAACTAATATGTTGGCAGCCATGGAGCTGGAATGAACAGGAGACTTGGGTTGCCCCCAGCAATGTAGGAAACCAAGCTTCCTGCCTGCCCTGGCCTGCCCTGCGCTCCGCTCAAGGTTACAAAGTTTCAATTATCCTACATAATAAAGAGGAAATATGCAAATTGACCATCCCTCCACCACAAAGATGGCTGCACGCACAGCTGAAGCTAAGTTCCCATAACGAGCCTTAAGGAGCAATCAGCAGGGACCTGAGGCTGCGTGTCCCTGACCTTCTGCATGAGGCTTGACAGGGGACCTCACGCCGCGCCTCCCACCCACAGGGCTTGACAGGGGACCTCAGACTGTGCCCCCCACCCAGCAGGGTTTGACGAAGGACCTCAGGCCACGTCCCTCATCCAGCAGGGATTGACGGGAGACCTCAGGCCGTGCCCCTTGCCTTGGTGCCAGGCCAGGGATCTCAGGCCACACCCTGACCCTGGCACCAGTTCAGGGGACCTGAGGCTGTGTGCCCTGCCCCATGGGGTTTGACAGGGGACCTCAAGTGCTGGACCTCAGTGCTGGACCGGGGACCTCAGGCTGCTTCCCCTGCCCTGGTGCCAGGCTGGAGGACCTCAGGGCACACCCTTTGCCCGAGCAGGACTTGATAGGGGACCTCAGGCCATGACCCTTGCCCTGGCTCCAGGCCAGGGGACCTCAGGCTGCGCCCCCCCACCCTGCCCCAGAGCTAGGCTGGGGGATCACAGGCCGCTCCCTCTGCCCAGTGGGGCTTGATGGGAGATGTCAGGCCATGCCCCTCACCCTGGACCCCAGGGAACCTGAGACTGCACCCACTACCTGGCAGGGCTTGACAGGGTGGGACTGGCCAGGTCTGGATCTAGTCCAATGAAGGGGAGCCGGCCAGGTCTGTGTCTTGCGCCATTTTGAGGCACACATGGGTGGTTAAAGACTTGACTCTGGGTTCCATGGTGCACCCCAGACAATGACAGGAGGAAGATTTTCATATACGTTTTATTAATTTCTTTAATCTCTGACACTATTATAGAGAAAAGGCAAATAGCAATATTAAAATATTTCCTCTAAACGCCTTTTCATGTGCATGAATTTCGTGCACTGGGCCACTAGTAGAAAATAAATAAATCTCAGATACCTGTTTCCAGCCAGGAGCACTGAAAAAGAAAAAGAAAAAAAAGAGAGGCTGGGAGTTTTGGTTGTCAGGGGGTGTGGCCAGCCTAAAAATGGCCATCAGCCCCTCACCCAGGCTAGTCAAGCACCCCAGCAGGATCCCCCCCAACTCTGAAAGGGTGTGGTCAGCCTAAAAACAGTCCTCATCCCCTCACCCAGGCTGGCCACACTCCCTTGGGGTGAGGGTCCCCACTGGGGGGGGGGGTTGGCCAGCCTGAAAACAGCCCTCAGCTCCTCACCCAAGCTGGCCAGGCACCCCAGCATGACCTCCACCCTGATCTGGGACACCATTCAGGGCAAACCAGTCGGCCCGCACCCGTGCACTAGGCTTCTATCCTGTATAATAAAAGGATAATATGATAATTGACCCTAATAGCAGAACCACTGGGAATGACTGGTCACTATGACACAAACTGACCACCAGGGTGCAGACACTCAATGCAGGAGCTACCCCCTGGTGGTCAGTGTGCTTGCACAGGGGGAGTTCTGCTCAGCCACAAGCCAGGCTGATGGCTGCCAGCACAGCAGCGGTGGTGGGAGCCTCTCTCGCCTCCTCAGCAGTGCTAAGGATGTCCAACTGCAGCTTAGGCCTGCTCCCTGCTGGCAAGTGGACATCCCCTGAGGGATGTCTGACTGCCAGCTTAGGCCTGATCCCTGGGGAGTGGGCCTAAGCCAGCAGGTGGACACCCCTTGAGGAGTCCCAGATTGGGAGAGGACACAGGCCGGCTGAGGGAACCTCCCCCCCCCCCACTGAGTGCACAAATTTTTGTGCACTGGGCCCCTAGTATAATCAATAAAATGACAACAAACATGCTCCACTATATTAGCAAACATCTGCAAGGATGAAATGCAGACTATTATTCACAAATACAAAACACTGAAAAGAATATGTCAGTGAAAGGTTAACTAAAATAATCTATATTTTCTATAATTATTATTTATTTTCTTTCCCCCAAAGGGAAGTGTTTCTTATTGACTGTGTTATCACTTATTTAATCCCACTTTAATACTGGATTCCAATGACACCTGATATACAGAAGGGAAAATGATGTAGCTCTGATTGTCAATAAAGAATACCAATAAAAGATATTCTAGTCAACCCCTGGTCCAAATGAAATAAAAATGATAGATGGTGATTTAGTTTAAAATGGTGAAATAAAAGCATTTATAATTCACTCATCTCCTATGAAATCCCTCAAACAATAATATAATGAAAACTTGGGGAAAACAAAATGAAAACATGCCTGAAATTACAAGTAACTGACAACAAACTATGATAAATAGCTTTCAAATAGGGAGCCATTTGCACTAATAGGAAAAAGGAATTTGGCTGGCACATAAGTTGGATAAGACACAGATTTCAATAAGTGTCATTGTCTTCGACATCCTCCAAAGACTGTTTGAAGCCATGAGATAAAGCATAAAGAGTCAAGAGAAGAACAGCAGCTCTCTTTATAGAATTGCAGTTATATATTCCCAAATGGTAGAATATGGGATAGAGAAAAAAATTGCTAATAGACTATTTTTGGTAGTTGTGAAGCAGCCTTCTGCATCACAAGCATTACAGTGAGAAAGTGGGGGGAAAAGGCAATAATCACTAGACCACTAACAACACTGAGAAAGTAAAACAGAGTGTGTTGCCCAGTGAGCAACATAGACCACCTGAATGTCAAAAATAGATAAAACAGATCTGAGGAGGCGGGCTTAAATCCTGAAATCTAAGTTGCTGTTGTGGGCTGATCTGATTCATTTTCCCACACCATAGTTCATTCAGTAAATAGCTGGCTTCATTCAGTGATTAATAGAAAGAAATCAGACCAGAATATAGGCAAAGGAGGCAAAAACACATTGAAAAAACAAAAAACAAAAATCAAATAGATAAAATTTATACCAAAGAAAATTTGTCATCAGAGGAATATGTATATAAATAGTTCTCTATAGTCTCAAATAAATTACAGACATACATCATTAATAGTGAGAAACAAAAATATATAATTTTCAATAAAGAGGTTATAAAAACAGCAGAAATAAATGGAAAAAATGAAATACCACAGACCAAGAAAGCAATGGAAAAAGTAAAACCATAATGAAGTTGAAAATAACATTAGAGGTTACAACAGAGCTTAAACACAACTGAAAACTCACTTGAGTTATGGTTGACAAAAGTGAACTACAAATTTAAAAATACAAATATGGCTATTATAAATAGCTATAGAGACAAAAGGGATTTAACATAATTAGCATTGTGAAAGAAAAAAAAATTTAGACACATAATAGAATAAAACTTGCTTGAAATAAAGATTGAAATCTGAGATTAAAAAAAGTCCCCAAAATGACTTGCTTTGATTAAACATTAAATTTCAACAATCTCTTCAGTTTACTCCAGTATTTTTTAAAATATATTTTTATTGATTTCAGAGAAGAAGGGAGAGGAAGAGAGATAGAAACATCAATGATGAGAGGTAATCACTGATTGGCTGCCTCCTGTACATCCCCTACTGGGGACTGAGCCCAAAACCATGGCATGTGCCCTTGACCAGAATCGAACCCTGGACCCTTCTGTCTGCAGGCCGACACTCTATACACTGAGCCAAACCAGCTGGGTCCCCTCCAGTATTTTTATCTTAAATTGAGGCAAATTTAAGTTTTTAATTATTTAACCACTTTCCTATATGGGATATTGGGCTCCTAAATTGAGAAAATTCTGCCTTTTATTCAATGTACCATTCTAATCTTTTATACAAGCACATCTATACAAAAAAATATCTGGAGAGATATTCATGAAATAGTAACAAATTTTTGGTGGTGGGATTTGAGATTGTTTTTAAATTTCTGCAATACATATCTTTATTTTTAACAATCATGTATCATTTTTACAAATAATGAAGTCATTGATATTTTAAATAAAACAAATGGAAGGCAAATAATAATTGAGAAAAGAAAAATGAGACATCTCAACTCTTGCAATACCTCACAGGGGTCCTCAAACTTTTTAAAACAAGGGGCCAGTTCACTGTCCCTCAGACCGTTGGAGGGCCGGACTATAGTTTAAAAAAAAAACAAACAACTATGAACAAATTCCTATGCACAATGCACATATCTTATTTTGAAGTAAAAAAACAAGGTGGCAAAAACACCCAGCGGGCTGGATAAATGTCCTCGGCGGGCCGCATGTGGCCCGCGGGCTGTGGTTTGAGGACCCCTGGTAGACTCATGGCCCACCACTCCATAGTTCATACAGCAAGCAGGTGATTTCTCTAAAACCGAAGCGTAGCATGTTCATTGTCATCTTATTGTCCAGCAAGAATTTCAATAGATTGCCATTAAACTGAAATCAAATCCAAACGTTTTAGTAATTTACACAAAACTCTCTCTAATCCAGCCCTACAGGTCCTTCCAACATCAACAAGTGTTACTTCCCTGCATTCACTTCCCCACCCCCTTCCCCCATTAACCTGAACTATTTATTGTTAGAGTTCCCCTCTAAGTTCCGCATCTGTACACCTCTTTTCATGCTTCAGGTGGTGCTAAAGTGGTGCAATTGTTGTTTGTCTATTTGAGGGACACAGAGGGACCAAGATTCCAAATAATTCTATAAATATCAGTAATATCTCTGTGAAGCTTTCCCTGCCATCCCTATCAATTAAGTTATAAAATTGCATGTATCTTTTTTCTACCCTGTTTATCAGTGCCATGCCAAGTCATAGGAGAGCCTGTTGCAAAAGAAAATATCATTCATGCCGATCCCATTTCTATATAAAATTTGGGTATTTGATTCACCAATGAATTTTTATTTAACTATTATTTTTTAAATGTTTTTATTGATTTTTTTTTTTTTTAGAGAGAGAGAGAGAGGAAAGGGAGAGAAAGAGAGAATCAGCAATAGGCTGTCTCCTACACGGCCCCTGCTGGGAATCAAGCCCACACCCAGGGCACGTGCCCTGACCAGGAATGAGTTGGCGACATTTTGGCGCATGGGACGATGCTCAACCAACTGAGCCACATCGGCCAGGGCTAAAGATTCTTTCAAAATATTGTGTTTATCTGTTCATTGGGGTTTGGGGTACCCTCATATTGTTAGGGAGGGGCACGCAATAGAAATAGAATCACAGTTGTTTAATAGATACTCAGTATGAAGAAGTGATTTTCTTACAAACTCTTGGGAAGCTGGAGGGTGTATTGCAAGCGGAAGAACAGGCCCTGGAGATAAGGCAGCCACAGAACGCAGATGAGCCTGTCACTCAAAAGAAAATCCTGATCAAGGACAAGACCTACCTGAAGGGAGACGGTGTTCCGGGCTAATCTTGCCCAGGGCTAGTCTTCGCAAGGAAAATGAAAGACGGCAGCCCCTGGGAACTAACTTTAGAAATTTTCCCTCCAACTACCCGTATGGAAGGGCTGACTTGAGATGAAATGTCAGAGTGGTCTTTTCAGGCTGTACACCTGCCACTCCCTCAGATTGCTGGCTATCTGATTAGGAAACACACCACAAAGATTCAACCTTGTCTCTTCTTATTCGACTGGTAGAGGTGGTCAGCAGGAGCCTTTTGTCTGGTTTCGGGTTGATTTCTGTGTCCAAGGTGAGTGCTCACTCACATTACCCTAGTCTCAGCTCTGTTCTCTACTACTGTGGCACTTACTACACCCCGTGGTCCTTTGTCTACACATATGTCGTTGCTACCAGACTGGGACCACCTGTAAGGAAAGGAACCAGTTTTGTTTATCCATGTACATCTAAAAATCAGCACAGCATCCAACATTACATACAGCTGGAAATCATTTAATTCAGATGAATAAAAACCCAGACAGGAGAAATAACCAAAATTCTTCAGTATTTATAGAATATAATCTTCCACAGGGAAGATAATATATAATCTAAATGGGAAGATTTATTTCTTTTAAGATAAATAGATGTTAATGTTAAGATAAGACCCAAGTCATGAGCTAAAAGTAATTAAGCAATGAACTAAAATCAGTTTCTTCTTCCTCATAAATATATATTTATGGCACTAAGAATTGAGTTGTATCTATTCCAAAAATATGCTTGTATTTATTCTCTCTGAGAACGAGAGAATATTAAAATGGAAAGAGATCTTGGATATTTTTAATTTACCTTCTTCTTGTAAATAGCAAATGAAGCCTGGAGAATTTAAGTGACATACCTAAAAGCACAATAGAGTAAGCTGAGTCAGAACTTGGAGTCAAGTCGTCTGCTTCTCTGCTTGGTACTTTTCCACTAGAGGTTATCCACAAATCTAGAAGAGGGGACACTGGGAAACAGGGGAGTGGAGGGTAGTGACTTTTTCCTAGGTCAGACAGAATTACCAATTCATTGATAAAATAAACCACAAGTTTTATGTATTGTTGAAACACAGTCACTGCTAAGGAGAGGTGATTGAAAAATGACCTTTTAAAATTCATTCCAGCCTTATGCTTTTTATCTTTGTCACTAAATTTTCTATGATTCATTTCCTTCTGTAAAAGAAGGCACTTCTACTCTCTGCCTACTCTAATTTAAGATTGGGGAGGTCCAATTTTAAACACATATTATTCATATATTCTATATTTGAACAAATGCAAGTCATTTTTAACTGTGGATTGATCATGTAAATATATTGTACCTGATCATGCTTGGAGGAAATTGGAAGTAATTATGTAGCATTTATTGCCCAGTTTAGTGTTGAAAGCTAGAATATAGGTATTGGTACTGAATAAAACAATTCTGAATTTTATATAAAAAATAGAGACATGCAAGGGTACTATTCTCAGCCAGAATTATTATTCTTCACAAACTGCCAGGACACTGAGGTTTCATATGACTAATGAGATTTTCTAATAGTGAAAAGTGACTGGTTCTTCACAAGTGTTACATTTAATGTAGCTCTGAGTTATTCGAAAGGTAGAAACGATGCCCCCCCCCCCCAAAAAAAAATTAGCCTTGCCCTGGCCAGTGTGCTCAGTGGTTAGAGTGTCGGCCTGCACAATGAAGTGTCTCCTATTCGATTCCTGGTCAAGGGCACTTATCTTGGGTTCCAGTTCACCCCTCACCCTCCACCACCCCCCACCTCCCCAGGCCCCACTGGGGCACTTTCAGAGGCAACCAGTCCATGTGTCTCTCTCACATCGAAATATCTCTTTCTCTCTCTCCCCCTTCCTCTATCTCTTCCATTTTCTCTCAAAAAGGAATGGAAAAAAATATCCTCAGGTGGGGATTAACAACAAATTAGCCTTGAATTAATTTGATGCAATTCAGTTAGGGAAAAATAAATTATGCATTATTATTATTAACATTGTCTTCATATGAAATAATTCCTTTTTGTACTAATAATCAGACTTTCTG
This sequence comes from Murina feae, assembly GCA_004026665.1. Classification (NCBI taxonomy): domain Eukaryota; kingdom Metazoa; phylum Chordata; class Mammalia; order Chiroptera; family Vespertilionidae; genus Murina; species Murina feae. Next base: position 18,742 of record PVJC01011611.1, read on the forward strand.
ATCAAAATATAATTCAAATTAATAATTAAGAATTCTTGGTTAATTTTGCCCTTTCTCTTTGTACGGCCATTTTATTTAAAATGTTCTTCATGTACAAAAGTAAGAAAAGTACTATGAGTTCATTTGGATCTCTGGTCTATACATCTAAAATCATTTATTTTATCTGTTGACCATCTGTGAAATTTATAGGAGAAGAATTTATTCTTTAAAAGGGAGGCCAATTAAATACTTCTTAAAAATAGACCAATAGATAAGCAAGGAGTAACTTTCTCACCAAAGAAATAAGGTCATTTCATTAGAAAAATGAACAACCGTAGCTTCCTATAATTTCAAGCATTGTCCTCAAGCTAGAAATCTATTTGCATTCATGAAACAATGTTTAATAAGTTTTGTGTACAAGAACTCTTTATTAAGTATATACATTTATACAAATTTTACTGGGCCTCATATTACTGGCCTCCATTTGTAAATAAGGGATTTAAATTGGGTGCTTTCTAAAGCATATTTCAGCCTTCAAACTGTTGATTATTTTAGATATCTAAAGAGATAACCAGTAATGAATTCTCCAACATGACTCACAATTAATATTTGGCATTTGCACATGTTACAGGTCTCATACAAAGTCACTCCAAGGCAACGCAATAACTGAAAAACAAATACCAGTTAATACCATTTCTTTTCTAAAAAAATAAGAGATCCTGTTTTCAAAGTGGCCACTTCTTTTCAAATGTTCCCCTAAACATGCAGAATACACTCATTCACAAAACCTAGGTTAGGGAGACAGAGTAATATAAAAGAAAAATTTGGAAGCAATACAACAACAAAAACTGGACCTAGATTTAGCAGCATAAAACAGCTGCCAGAAATTCAATTAACTTGTTAAGCCTATCTAATGAAAAAGAAAAGTCAGTACATGAACATCCTGATAAATTGCATAACAGAGCCAGTGCATCCTACCCTTTCGCTAGGGTTTTTTCTGTACTCTATTCCTTTGCTATTGCTCTTTTAATTCTAAACAGTTCACCTTAGTTATAAAACTATACAGAGCTTCCCCCCCAAATGAACATGAAATTGCCCTGAAATACAGAACTACAGACAAGAAACCTCCCAGAAGTTTAGCATTTCACCAGCTGATACATTTCGCCAAATCTATGTTGGGAAAAACATCTAAAAAGCCCTTGTATTGAGTTCCTAATTCTGATATTCTGTGATTCTGATCAAATTCTATTATGTGATACTGATCAAATTTCAGACAGGTAATCCATAAGTTCTTACAGTGCCCCGATGGCTACTTTCAGGCATACCGTGCTTTTCAGGTACAGAAAAATCTGTACCACATTTTCATTATATTTTGGTGTCAATTGCTGAAGTACTGATGTGTACTTATCTCCAAAGTGGCTATCTGAACAATATACCTGTTATCTCTAGCAATGTAGGAGAAAAATATTTTGAAAGTTTTTAGATTATAGATCATGTTTCTTCATTAAAGAATGCACTGGTTTCTGCTAGTTATGGTTCATTAGCATGCGTTGACTATTCTATTTAAGCAATATTGTAGGTAAAGGTGAAGGAGCTTTCCTAGAGAGACGATGTCTAGCATAGTGCCTGGGGCACAGCAGGCTCTGAATAAGCGTACAGTGAAGGAGTACATAACTGAATGAACCACTATCAAAAGAATTAATACAATGAGTTAAACTTTGGCTCAAAGCACAAATTTCCAAGTCAATTGTTAAGTCCTGTTTGGCCAACATACGACAGGGAATGGATTTTCCCCGGTCTCTGTATTTCTTTTCGATGCAGCAGAGGTTTCACTCCATTGGTCAGTATTTGTTCCATTTTCCTTTTAAAAAATGTTTAATTTAACAGGAAAAGTCTCTTTCTTGCAGAAACTAGGTAAGAGGATCTCCAAAGGTCACCGCATATAATATCCAATAAACAATTCTGATTAAGGGCAGTGCCACTGGGAAATTTAGGGTGGTTGGTTGATATTCATAGTGTATATTTAAAAATGTCATAGTCTGTTTTCCAATTTCAGTGCATAAATATGCACCACATATTTCTAAGAGCCCTATTTCTCTCGTCCCAACTTTCCAAGATGGTCTGTATTCTGTCTAATTTGAATGCTGAATTGATTCTATTTATATCATTTTTCTGAAATGAAAATTGGCTCACTTTCTTTTCACTGAGGAATTAATTAACTCTCCCAATAACTGGCTTGCATTTTTTTAAATGGGAAAATTACATAGGATTTTTATTTTAGTAAAGAACAATTGTTTATCTTTAAAAACATTTAAAAAGACATTCTGCATTCAAGTTCATCATATTTTAGGAAACTTCTATAGCAAAAAAAATTACAGTAGACTTTCTGATTTCTCCATAGTGTCCTTGGATAAATAAACAACCCAATAGACCATGTTAAATGCCCCGAATGTTACTGGAAAGAGAATGCGGGCATATTTGTCTATTTTACTTGTGCCAGATCCAGGAGGTGGTGGGGCAGAAGGAGGAGGAGTGGCTGACAACTTCCCAGAAGCCCCTATGGTATTAACTGTTGTCTTAATTCGCCCCAGCCTTGATCCAAACACATGGTGGGTAAAAGCAGGTCCTGCTGAAGCTTGCTGGGGCACATACCCGGTTCTGCTAGGAGTAGAAGAAGCAGATGGTAGTGCTCTTGCAGCAGATATAGTTTCAGCGGCATTTGCATGGCTGAATGGGTTTGGACTGGAAGCTAAGTAAGTCTGCGATGTGGCCTCAGAAGCTGCTTGAACAATCATGGAAGATCTGCTCGAATGGTTTCCTACCTCAGTTCTGATGCCAACGTCAGATTCAGACTGAACCAAAACATTTGTTCTTTTCCTCATGTTCAGATTGGCATTTGTGTTCTGAAAAGATATAATCAAAATTACATTGGTATGTCAGTTTATATAGATTTATACAAAATTTAAATGGATCAACTAATAGAACTAGTTGTTTCCATAAAATAGATCTTTATTAATATGCTATAATCAGCCTGATGTAACGGCTTATCAAAAAGAATGTGTACATATTTGAAACTCTGAATCAAAAATTTTCTTTTTTCAAAATGTTATCCACTCCTATAAATAATTAGGATTTAAATCTATAAAAAGAAGATTAAGCTTTTTTGAGCATAAACTAGAGTTATACTTGACTTTAAGGATTCAGGATGGTGGCAGTACAACTTATTTATTCAGTTTTATTGTAAACTAGGGACCCGGTGCACAAAATTTTGTGCACTTGGGGGGTGTCCCTCAGCCCGGCCTATGCCCTCTTGCAGTCTGGGACCCCTCGGGGGATGTCCACCTGCTGGTGTGCCTAGCCAGCCAGGGTGAGGGGCTGAGGGCCGTTTTCAGGCTGCCCACAGTCCCTTCAGGGTTCAGGTCCCTACTGGGGTGACTGGCCAGCCTGTATGAGGGGCTGAGGGCCATTTTCAGGCTGCCCACAGCTCCCATTGATCCAATGTCCCAGTGAGGCTGGCTGGAATCAGGTTTCTGGGGGTTATTTTTCTTCTATAATTGAAATTTTGTTGCCTTGAGTGGAGGCCTAGTCAGGCAATGAAGCCTCCTATTTGCTTCATCTCCGTGGCTTCTATAATTGAAACATTGTTGCTTTGAGCAGAGGTCATAGCCAGCCTAGGCAGGCAATTTCCTCCATTCTTGTTGCAACAGAAGCCTCCTGTTTGCTCTAGCTCCATGGCTGCAGGCCGCCATCTTGGCTGGGTTAATGTGCATACAGTTGCTCTAATTGGCTGGTGGGCATGGCTTAGGTGTAATGGAGTGAGGGTCAATTTGCATATTACTCTTTTATTAGATTAGATAATATTCTGTGATATGTTGTATATATTTCAGTTAGTTTTGTATAGTTTGCTTTATAAACAGAAAGAACTTTACTTATTCTTGTGCATGAAATAACAATAATAATAACCATCCACATGTGCATGATATTTCATTTCTAAATCCCTGGAATTTATTTTCATACTAGTAGTCTTCTATAAGCAATCATACACAACATTATAAATCCAGAAATCCTAATGCATTTTAGATTTTTACCACAATCAATAATGTAAAAACAAAGGAAAATGGATTTTAAATAAAATGTTGTATTAGACATATAAACAGGATCACCATGGCATAAATATCTAAGTTCAAATATGTATGTATAAAAATGTTTCAATCAACATGAAATTCAATATTTTCCATCAAATTATTCTGTGTAGAACAAAACTGTACTTGAATGAAGATGCATGAAAAATATTAACATTAATGCTCCTTGTATTTTGACAGGCATGATAAATAACTGAACAGCCAACTATAGCTTGCCCATACTAGTGAAGGAAAGCAATTGCTCAAATTATCCTCCAAATGATGTCTGTTCTTGGCTATAATTTGATTGTTTTGCAAAGTTGTTTGTTTCTTAATTACATTTGTTTTAAGTTTTATTAAGGGTAAATATAATTGCTCTCTGTGTACTCTTCCCCTACCATTTCATGAAATAAATGATGGGTGAGAAGATGGAGAAGTAGAAGAGAGACAGAGGAAGAATAGCTCACAAGTGTATGATTCAGAAGCCAGCCTACAAGAAATTTCACAGATATTACAGCCAATTAATTGAGAATCCACTTTACAGAAAAATGCCTGGTCTACAAATATAATCTTTTTTCAGTACCACATTCATCAAGTAGATTTGTGAATTATGACTTCAAGTTTTCTGAGAAAGAAAATAAGCCTCATAAGGTGAGAGCCATAACGAGATCTGAGAGGCTTCGAGAGTGCTCTTCCTGTCAGCCTGGACGATTCTTCTAAGTAGGTTGCATTTGAACTCTTGAGAAATTGTCTAACATATGGCACCTAATTTCAGTGGAGACAAAATTTAAACCAAAATTGACATCAACCTAAAAGGTGAATTACCATTATCCCTTAATTAGTCCTCAGATTTTGATTCCCCTCCCCCTTTTATTTTTTACAGGAAAGGATAACCATTAGTTGATTACCTTTAATTCAAAAATGTAATATACATGGTGAAGAATAGAAAGAAGTATAAGGTATATCCATAACATTTAAAAAGCTTACACTATTATTGGTAAGACAACATAAATACCCATGCACACGATACAATAAAATATATAACAAATATACTAAAAAGAGAAGGAAGAGAGTAATAAAAGGACCAATTGAACAAGCAAGAGAGAAATATGTAGTTTCAAATATAATCTGATATTTTCCTACTGCCTTTTCCACCAAAAGTTAGGTCATCCATAATCTTTAGAAACCCATCTTTTTCCTAAAAATAAATGTTAAGAACTGGGTACTTCCATTTCTGGCCAAAATGGAGCCACAGAGACAGAGAAAACACAATGGAGCCACTGGACAAAGCCCCACCCACATTGCTCAGTTGGTTGGAGCATCACTCCCTACACAAAAAGCTTGTGGTTGGATTCCAGGTCAGGCACATACCTAGGAGGCAGATTTGATCCCCAGACTGGCAAGTATGGGAGGCAACTGGTCGATGTTTGTCTCTCACATTAATGTGTCTCTCACTCTCCTTCGGCCCCTTCCTCTCTCTGTCAAATCAATGAACATATCCTTAGGTAAGGATTTAAAAAAAGAAAAAAAGGGATTTAAACTTAAAAGAAAGGAAATATGTGAAATAAAAATTGTTTTTTGAAAGGACTGGGCACTAGACAACATAGAACTATAATCACTAGGGGAAAAAAATAAAAAGAAGTACTCACTCATCTGTAGATAATAAAGACCACTATAAATTGATGAACATAAACAGATACAGAGGCAGAACAGCATTGAACGGACTGTCAACCTACAGCTGGAAGGCTGGGGAGGGTTGGGGGGGAGGTTAAGAGATCAATTGAAGGACTTGCATGCATGCATATGAGTATAATCAATGGACACAAGACACTGGGGGGTAGGGGAGGAAGGGGGAGGGTCGGGGGAGAAAAATGGAGACCTATCTGACACTTGTTGTAATACTATAAGCAAAAAAACAAAATTAAAAAAAAAGAAACAAGTTGAGAAAGTCCTATGCTTTAGTGCAGAAAGGAAGAATCTGGGCAAAAGCTGGCAGACTCCCAGAATTGCGGAGATGGAGCTGAGAATCTAGGGAAATCAAGGTGGTTAGCGTTCACAGAGAAAGTAACAGAGAAGCATATGCTGAAAAAAAAGAGAGAACTTCAAATGTCTGAAGAGTCCCACTGAGTATTATGTTAAGCACAGTTCAGATTAAGGGGGTGGGGAGAACTAACTACCAAAGGCTGCAAAAAGAGCCACCCGAAAGGATTAGAAGCAGTACCTGGCATACACTGAACCAGGGAATATGCGGGTTCCCATCAGCCAGACTGGGATATCTCAACATTCAAATAAAATTTGGCAGAGTACTCAGAAGGGATTTGCCTCAGTAATATGAATAACCAACTCCATACACTGATCTAGTCTTGCATAATGAACCTTAAAAAGTAAGACCTAAAAACATGAAACTAATTCTAAGTAACCTAAGTGCACCCCAATAAATCACAAGCACATTTATAGGATTTCATCTTCTTTTCCTCTAGATCAATATCCTTCTGGACCTTCCTGAAATCACAACTGTGAATTATGTTCTAATGGTTGCTTAAATAATTCATCTTCCCTCTTCATATCCCACGCCTCACCTTCAGGATCTGGAGCCTATTTTCCTAAAGGCTTCCTTATGACTTTCTCTGGCCAACAGTGTGGTGGAAGTGATAGTATGCACTTCCAAGTCTTAGCCATAAGAGCCCTTGCTTGCCTCTGCTCTCAGAACACTGCCACCATCACAAGAACAAAGGCAGGCTAGCCTAATGGAGAAATCTTTTAGAGCAGAACCAGTCAGCCTCAGGAGGTTGTCCTAGAAGCCAATAGCTAGCTGATCACTAGACATGTGAGTTTGCTCCAGCTTAGAGACAGTGCACTGCCCAGCCAATCCTAATCAAGATCAACAGAACTTTCTAATTCACTCATAGTATTAAAAGCAAAAATACATTTTTGTATGCTAATTAAGTTTTGCAGCATTGTTGTGGCACTAGGTAACATATGTAGACCAACTAAACCAAGGGTTCTAAAGGAGGTATTCCAAAAACTCTGGTGAGGAGAGGTTCCCTAGACATTCTGGGATAATTAGAAGGTGGTCTTGCCCCAAATTCATCAAAGACCATTAGTAGACCCCGTTGCCCAACTCCAAACACTAGTTAAAGGACCAAGATATTTTGCCCTCTATCTCTATAACCCCATTCTTAAAGAATAACATTTTAAAACTGCAAGAGTTTTTCAGTGATCAACTTATTCCAGTTTCTCATTTACAGTAGGGAAAAATACAAGCAGAAAGGTCATGACTGAGCGGAAGGCATACACTGGGTTACTTAACTAAGTGTTCTGCCATATTGTACAGCCTCTTCGTGCATAAATGTGGAGGAGGCATTAAAATACTTAATAAACTACTCCTTTTGAGTCATTTGAGATAAGTATATGTAAGTCAATTATATTGTTAAAAAATTATTTGAGTCTTGGAAGTCAGAAATGAGTACAGCATGTTCTTTCAATGTCATAATGGAGCATTCATTAACAATTCCATGCAAGGATTATTAAGTTTCTAGGAGAATTTACTTGAGTTTGATTTTGCTATTTAATATTGGAATTGAGCCAAATACTATGAAGTTACATATTAACTTGTAGGCTCCTGTCCAGTAGAAAAGGCCACCAAAAGTTATGATTTTGTTACCCTGTAGGATGTTAATCACTTCTGTAACTAACATAGCAACCTCATCCTAACATTTATTTTTTTTTAAAGTTACTTGTAGTTATTACCCATAAAGATTTTGAACTTGCCCTAACTGGTTTGGCTCAGTGGATAGAGCATCAGCCTCTGGACTGAAGGGCCCCAGGTTTGATTCCAATCAAGGGCACATGCCAGGGTTGCGGGCTTGATCCCTAGTAGGGGGGCTTGCAGGAGGCAGCCAATCAATGATACTCTTTCATCATTGATGTTTCTCTCTCTCTCTTCTTCTCTAAAATCAATTAAAAATATGTTTAAAAAAAAGATTTTGAACCCATTTTATCGTTCAAGTGGTTCTCTCATTAATTAATGAGTTGAACATTACTTTGTGATATTTTTGAAGATTTGAAAATTATATTCTGACAACATCTATAATTAGACAAGTTATAATCTATACCAGTAATACAGGAATATGCAAATTGCCTGGGGCACCATCACAGTAACAGTAACAACTGAACAGCAGGCTCTGTGGGGTGACAAGGCCAGCAGAGGGATTAGTGAGGGACACCAAAGGACTGAACAAGCAGGCTACATGGTGTGACCAGGCCGGAAGAGGGGCAGTAGGTGGTGAACAGGCCAGCATGGGGGCATTTGGGGGTGACCAGGCTGGCAGGGAGGGCAGTTAGGGGTGACAAGTTCAGTAGGTGGGGGTGCAGTTAGGGGTGACCAAGCTGGTGGGGGGGCAGTTAGGGGTGACCAAGCTTGGGGGGGGCAGTTGGAGCTGACCAGGCCGGCACAGGGGGGCAGTTGGGGATGACCAGGCCAGCGGGAGGGGGGGCAGTTAGGGGTGATCAGGCAGCTAGGCAGTGAGCAGTTAGGAGCCAGTAGACCCAGATTGTGAGAGGGATGTCCAACTGCCGGTTTAGGCCCGATCCCACAAGCAGTTGGACATTCCCCGAGGGGTCCCAGACTGGAGATGATGCAGGCTGGACTAAGGGGACCTCCCTCCCTATGCACGAATTTCATGCACTGGGCCCCTAGTTATCAAATAAGTGTAAAGAAAATGTCTGGAGAGAAAAGTTATTCCAAGTCAAAGAGACGAGCTCAATCTATGGTGATTGAAAAAAATAATCAACAAAGTGAGAGACTTGATGAAAATGGAGGGAGCAGTATGAAGTGTGCCACTTAGGGTTATCACCTAAGGTTAAATCTTTAAGATTACCAGTGAACTTCTGGAGTATAAAGACCATCTTATTTATTTATTTTTTTACTTAATAATAATATTTTATTTTTGTTCCTAAAAATTTTACTCAATAGGACCATGAGAAGGAGCACTTTTATCTTACAAGGGATAAAGTAAATTTGGATTTTAGTCATGAACATAGTATTTGCCTTTCAATAAAAATAAAAACGTGTCTATAATGGTTAACATTTTTAAAGAGCTTATAAGTTTACTTTACACAATGTTATTTTAGTCATAAAATAGTAATAAATTATAGACAGAAGCATGAACAAAAAAATTATGCTTTGCAACACTCTAAAAATACGTTATCTAATAAGAAAAATGATTGCCAGATTCTGAATGAAGAAGAAAAACTAAGAAACATATCTGAGGCGCTGAACATATAATATTATTGTAAATGTTAGTATTTATGGACTGCTGTGAAGGCAATCATAAAAAAACAAGTTTTAATAAAATTTGAGACAGATAACCATTTAAATATCTTAACAATTTAAATCATTCTAAATTCAAGAGTTTCTTTTCTTCTAAATTTTTACTTCAAATGATAGTGAAGGCAACAATTTATAAATAGGCATTCATGAGTACAATGCATCTTATACATGAAAAATGTTCATGGAGTCATCTATTTTTCTGTAAGCATTTCTATTGTCTTCCTACCGCTATCAATTGTATGGATGGAAGGACTAATTAAAAAAGATAGTTTGAAGTTTTTGGTTTAGGAAGAGAGCAGAAAGGTAAAGGATTAAAGTTAACTGCTGAGGCAAATGAAAAATCCAAGGTTACAAGTAAGTATTATAAGGGCAATACAATTTTTGTTCAAAACTATGGTGTTCATTAATAAGACTTAAAAACTTACCAAAGACAAAATCTGCTTACTTTTTTCACTTATAGCTCATTCAAAACAATGTACAGAACTTGATATCCTGACATTTAATAAATAAATATTTCTTACAAGAAAAAAAAAAGATAAATATATCTGCCATTAGGACAGACCTCTCACAGTGGAAGCTCATTGGTAAGATATATAAATGGAGAATCACTGTGTTGCACACCTGAAACAAATATAATATTGTATGTCAACTATACTTCAATAAAAACTAATTAAGTAGAAACAAGAACTTGAATGATTTCTCTACATTCTTGCCTGTAATTTTTGTGGCAATACTCTGTGCTCTACATTGCCCTATGACCATGTTAATCTTTCATTGCAATGCATTTTCTTAGTTCGGCTGCAGTTTTTTCCAGTTGTTGAATGTTCCACTGCCATTGCTTCCTATTTGACTGAAGCCTGTTCAGCTGACAATGCAAACGCTTAAGAATTGCACCATATCTCTTATTTTGTACCTGTACTTGTTTCATCCGGTTTCCTTCTAAGACCATCTTATTAATCATTGTAAGCTAATGGGCAGAGCAGGCACCTACTTCATTTTAAAATAAGTTTTAATGGAATGGATATAGTACAGAATCAAGATTATTTTTCAAATTAAGAAAATTAAAGAAAAACTGTAAAAATACTTTTTACCTGACCTCCAGATTACTATTTCTTTGTTTGTGGGTCAGATTTCTAGAATATTGCAGACAGTCCTAGAGCACGGAAATTATTTTGACTCAATTTCAAGGGTGACTGAGAATACCTAAAAAGTCCTCAATACTCTATTATCAGAACTTATATAAAGGAAAGCAAATTAGACTGATTTGAACTTAAATCTTTGCTCTCTGCCAAACAACCAAAGAATACTCAAGTTATTTTGGACTAATGTCTCAAGGTCTACTTATGTAAAAAGTGAGTCATTTTCCTTGGTGACAAACCACAAAAGGATTGAGAATTCTGACGATCTACCCAGCACAGGACTCACTAGGAATAATATTCACACAGTTTTCAAGTTTTGAAACAACGAATGTGTCCGTCAGAGTGATGTTACGCTTCATAGAGTATTCCGAGACTTGAGTGGCTCCATCAGCATTCAGCAGACACAGTAGTTACAAACAAGAAAAGTACCTCAGCTTCATTTGAATTTTAAAAAATGATTTAGTTTGAAATTATTTTGTCATTAGTCACAACAGCCCAAAGCAAAGAAACTGGTGGGATAGAGAAGGGAGGTGGCAGATTCAAACATCACCAACAAATTAAAGCAGCAACAGGCAAACAGGAGCAAATCCAAGCAATTTGTCAATCATGACTGTGATCTGACACAGTTTCTAAAAAAGTATTATCAACTGCAAAAATGAAAATTCATCTAAACGTATTACTCTAGCCACAATGAGATAAAGTGACTAATACGAAGCTGGTAGAACACAAGCTACATTCATACTGCCTGCTTGAGAAGCTAAGGAAGTTTAATAAAATGTAATTGAACTCTCTAAATTAAAAACAAACAAGGCTAATAACAAACAGGTTTATCTTCTAGAATATCAATGAGTCACATACCAAAAAAAAAAATTCAATAATGTAAAGCTATGTATTCGGGGCCATTTTGACAGGGCTTCAGGGGCTAGCCACACATCCTATTTAATAAGGAAATAAACAAGTATGGGGGAGCAGCTGAAACCAGACTCCGAGGTAGAGATTTACTGAGGGTTATCAGTAGTGTTTTAAGAAAATAGAAATGAAAAACACCCCCTTGAAATAAACATGCTAAATATTTCATACACAGTTACCAGGGGACTCTATCATACATTGAACAACAAAATGTAGTAATGAAAACGCTGAGTTTCCTATTTATTGTATTTCATTTCCTCCCAATGTTAGCATTTAATTCAATGTTTGTATTTTCATAAGCTATAGAAATATTACTTTCAATATCAGGAACTGGGATAAGAAATTTATGTCTTCAATTGGGGATTTACCAGAGAACAAGGTCTTAAAGAGTTCATTTATTTTCTATTTACATATTTGGAAGTTGAAAATGTAAAATATTAGGATTTCTTGAAGATCTGTGATGTTTGTAGTTAGTTTTGTTATATGGATTCTTAGTGCTTCTTTTTTCCCCCTCCATGCTTTGTATATTAAATATGTGTCTCCAGTAAAAGAAATCTCTTCATCAGAGACTTCAGTAGTAAGAGCAGAAGCTCCAAGTTTGATCAAGTGATCTTGACCTGGATTTGCTCCAGGAAATACATTCACTATTGCTACCAGCATAACCCTAGAGAAGGTAGAGGGCAAAGGACACGCCACTCACTTTCTCCAAATGCAAACGCTAAGCTGGATGATTCTTCTCTTGCTCAATAATGAAAAGTAGCATTGTAGGCACTCTAATGTTTATAAGAATAAACACTGGGCTCTAGCCAGGTGTCTCAGTTGGTTGGAGTGTCATCCCCTACACCAAAAAAAAAAAAAAAAAAGGTTGTGGGTTTGATTCCCAGTCAGGGCACATCTAGGTTGAGGGTTCAGTCCTCAATTGGGGTGTGTAAAGCAGTCAACTGATCGATGTTTTGCTCTCACATTGTTGTTTCTCTCTCCATCTATCTATCTATCTATAGATACCTAGATAGTTAGATAGATAGATAGATAGATAGATAGATAGATAGATAGATAGATATAGACAGATATAGATATAGATATGTTCTTAAAAATCAGTAGAAATATATCCTTTGGTAAGGATTTAAAAGGAAAAGAATAAACACTGGGAGTTAGTTAAAAAACAGTTATATCAGATCACTGGTCTCTCTCTGTGACTTTTCCAATTATCAGTGAAGTCCAGATACTGGAACTCTGAGAAACAACAAAGACTGAAAGAGCTGTTGTCATCCAAAGTACAGGACTGTATTCACATCTCATCTAAACTAATAAAAGCATAATATTGAAATTAACCATCTCTTCGGGACAGGTAAGCCACGCCCACCAGCCAATCAGAGCGACAATATGCAAATTAGCCTAGCCAAGATGGTGGAGGCCAGAGCCCAGGAGAAGCCACATACAGGGTCCAGCTGTAGCACAGGATGGAAAGAGCAAGCAGGACAGTGGTCGAAGCCGTGGGCGGGAGGAGCAGGGCGGGAAGAGGCTGCGGCCTGGAATCGATCATTGCTGGGCACACACATGGGCCTCCGGGGTTCCCCAGGTGGAAGCCCGAGGGCAGGACCAGCCGGCAGGCCCTGAGGCTCCATCCTGGGAAGCCATCGGGTCGCCAGGGGCACACGCAGGGAGGCCTTAAGACTCCCCATGTGTGCCACGGCCACCCGATTGATTCCCAGGTGGATGGCCCGAGGGTCAATGGGAGCTGTGGGCAGCCTGAAAATAGCCCTCAGCCCCTCTCCCAGGCTGGCCAGGCACCCCAGTAGGGACCTGAACCCTGAAGGGGCTGTAGCCAGCCTGAAAACTGCCCTCAGCCCCTCACCCAGGCTTGCCACACCCCCATGAGGTGAGGGTTCCCACTGGGGAGCTTGGCCAGCCTGCAAACAGACATTGGCCCCTCACCCAGGCTGGCCAGGCACACCAGCAGGTGGACATCTCCAGAGGGGTCCCAAACTGGGAGAGGGCACAGGCTGGGCTGAGGGATCCCCCCCTCCCGCCCCAGTGCACAAATTTTTGTTCACCGGGCCCCTAGTTCTACTAATAAAAAGACACACCCAGAACACTGGCTCATAGTTAGAACTTCGGCACCCAGTTTGGCTGGCACATTTTCTAAATATAACAGAATATTTTTAAAATTTGTATCTGTGAATATATTGTTCTGCCATTATAGTGTCACTCTTCTTTTTAATCTGCTTCAATGACAGTAACCAAAATGACTTTCTTCCACATATAAATTGGAAGCAGGAAATGAGTCCATGAAGGGCATTAAATGGGACGTATGAAGAAACAAATGTCCAAGAAGGTTTTTTTAAAAAAAAACAACAACAACAAAGAAATATTAAGAGGTTTTAATCTTGGCTATAAATTGAATTGTGTCCCTTCAAAATTCATATGTTGAAGTCCTGATACTTCCCGCTCCCAATGTGATTGTATTAAAGATAAGATCTTGGAGGTAGTGATTAGGTTAAATGAGGTCATAAGGATGGAGCCCTGCTAAGACAGAACTGCTGTGCTCATGAAAGAGGAAGAGACATCAAAAAGCACTTCTCAGAGTCACATAGGGACACAGCAAGAAGACAACCATCTGCAAGCCAGGAAAAGAGCCCTCACCAGAATCTAAAACCTGCTGCAACCTTGGTCTTGAACTTCCTAGCCTCTAACCAATGGGAAAAAATAAATTTTGGCTGTTTAAGCCATCGAATCTGTTATTTTGCTATGGTCACCTGAGTAGACTAAGACAATCATGCAACTTTAGTAAAAATAAATTCAGAACACACATAATTTTAAGATTTTTAAATATTCTATATTAACTAATCTTTTCATAGGGAAAAAAATAAAAGCTAAACAAACTTGCAGTTTTCTCCTTTCAGATACTCTTCATTTCTAGTCTGCTCTGCCCTCTCTTCCTCATTGAGTGAGTATACGTTTCTTATAACCCCAAATACTAGGTAGAGTCAAGATAAAAGGCAGAGAAACTGAGATGAAGTTGGCAAGAATTAAGCATTGATCTGTTTGTAATATTTTTAGTTGTCCTTTATTAATAAAAATGGTAGGGGTTTCTACAGCCTCTGCCTAAATTGTCCCAGCTGCCTGGATATAAGAACCATCCAGGAGACCTTGAGTCACTTTCAGTTTCTCTTCACCCAAATCAGAGGAATTCAGTTAACTGGAGCTTTTTTTCTTTTTTTAAAGATGGTTTTTAAATTGATTTTGAGAAAGAGAGGAGTGGGAGAGAGAGAGAAACATTGATTGGCTGCCTCCTGCACACTTGCTACCTGGGATTAGGGATCTAGCCCAAAACCAAGGCATGTGCCCTGACTGGGAATCAGACCAGCAACCTTTGAGCCACACCTGCCAGGGTTAACCTGGGCTTTTATTTGACCTTCAGTTTGGATTTAGCTCCAGATTCCACTTCAACTACCCACTATTTTTCCTAAATATTTTTGCCTCTCTTCAGATTATGATTTTTTTTTAATCCTCACCTGAGTATATGTTCATTGCTTTTAGAAAAAGAAGAAGGGAGAGAGAAAGAGAAACATTGATGGGTTGCCTCCCTTAAGCACCCCAACCAGGTATCGAACCCACAACCTTTTGGTGTAGGGATGTCACTCCTACCAACTGAACCACTAGACCAGGGCCCGATTGTGACTTTTATGTGTTTATGTGTGTGTTTACATGTGAATGTGTGTATATTTATTATGGATTTCAGAGCATGTATTTATTCAAATATTGGAAAGGAGTAATTAACATAAATTATAACCTTTTCACACTTTTTGTTAAAAGCATTTTTTTAATTCTTAAAGGTAGAGTTAATATATGTAATGATATCTGATAAAAATTGTAAAAGGAATCTTGCTAGGTTTTTCAATTCCTAACTTGGGTGGCCAAATAAATTCATTTTTTAAAGCATCCACTTCATATGGAAATGAGTTATTTTGGTTTCAAAATTTCAGAAAACCTCATTTAAACTTAGAAAATGCTTGTACATTGCTTTTTCCTTAACATAGACTTGATATGATTTGTTCATAATGAAATTGTGCTATCACAAATAGCTATCCAGAAAGATGTAGATCCATGCCAACATTATAGGAGGCTGGCATAGCAAGTAATCCAAGTCACAGTTTTATCTGCATCAGCAAAGGCAAAAGGGATACTGTCTAAAAAAGCAATAATTTATCAACACCAAATCCTCAGTATATACTTCTGCTGGGGAAGGGGGAGGAAGAATTCCACAGCACAATCATTATCAGCCGCAGCTCTTGGTGAATTCATCGCTATGCAGTAGAAGGAAGTCTTTGATGAGCCAAGGACTGAAAGGGCGGTGCAAGACTGCAAGCTGGCCAATAGGAGATGACCCAAGTCTAACTGCATCCTGCCCCCTGTGCAACCAAACCCTCGCCCTTCCCTCGGCCAATCAACAGGGGCCACACACGTTACCCCACCCACTACTTCCGGCCCTATAAATCCTTTGTTTTCCTGAAACTTGTGGTCTCTCCCCTCTGCCCTGCTGCTGCATCCATGACTTGATTAAAGGCTCTGTATGTTTTTTGCATGGTTCTTGGGGCTCCCTAAGTGGTCTTTGGGGAGTGTAACAGGACCTTACCTGAAGTAGCCTGAATTTGGAATATTGGACAATGTTTGCCTACTGAATCTAAACATTTATAATAGCTTCAATAGATTTTTTAGGAGAAAAAAGCTCAAGCCCCATGCGTCACCTGTTCTTGGAAGTAATAGTAGGTCCACAATTAACCTCATAAGCAATAAAGGACCCATTAAATACATTGATTCACTCAACTAAATCATTTATTTACAAATAGGTATGAAGTGCTCAACTTTTAAAATTATTTTGCTTGGGATTGGGTGTATAGAGATGACAAATAGTCCTTGAAATTTCTCACAGGAATTATAAAAAATTATAATACTAAATGGTATAAAGGGAAATTAGAGGAATTAAGAAGTACATTACCTAGCCGGAATGCTGGGAAAATCCCTTTGCGAAAGTGACACAAGAGCCAAAACATTAGGAATGAGCAAGGAGGTGTTAACGAGGGGGAAGAACTATGGGGAGAGGGAAGAAAAGTTTTGTGGTGGTGGGTACAATTTTCAAAGATTTTTCTCAGTGGGATAAAAATAAGGAAAGCCAATAATCTTCCTTGTCAATTAAAATTTGAGATCTCTTAAGGATGTTCTAAAATTTGCCTTTTCTCAATTTACTCTTATTAGCTTTTGAAATGGGCAATTAAGGCAATGTTTTCCATTCATGGACCACTCTAACATAACTAAGGTCTGATACTGGCATTTCCTGACAGGCATGTTGAATCTATAGCAACCTCTCTACCATTTAGTGAACACTATAAATCAAGTACTACACTAAATGGTTTCCGCAAATAACCTCCCTTCTTTATTACAACCACGATGGAGATAGTATTAATATTCTAATTTTTTCCAATGAGGACACTGAAGCTTAGAAAAACTGGGTATTTCTCCTAACTTAAGATAATTATGGGTTAGTTATAATTTGAACCCCAAACCCACACTTCTAACCACTTAGGAAACTGCCTACAATAGCAAATATGTATGTTAATGGGATTGAAAGAAAGCAGAAAAGAATTTACCATAAATACATCCACACAAACATAAGCTAGGTAAGTGACATTTATGAACAATTTAATTTGATTTAAATTTACTTAGTTTTATTATAAGCTAAAAACTGTATTATCCTTATAGCTACATTATCTCACAAAAGCAAAACAAAATAAAACCTTCTTCTGGTTAATTCCACCTTTCTTTCTTTTTTTTTTTTTTTTTCTTTAAGCCCTCATTTGATCAACTTTATTTACTGAGCAACTACTGTATACTAGATTCTCTGTTCAACCCTGGAAGGAAATACAATGATGTACGACATATGTAGTGCTTCCCCTGACAGAGCTCAGAGTCAAAGGCAATACTTACCCATCTCTAGCTAGGACACCTCAAGTTTGCAATCGGCCTCCCTAGGGCCTGTCGCTTGTCCCACTGTGACTAATTCTTTTTTTCAGTTCAATCAGTTTTTTTTGTTTGTTTTTTGTTTTTTTATTGCTTAAAGTATTACAATAAATGATAGATAAGTATTACAACAAATGATAGATAGATCTCCATTTCCAATGTGAGTAAAAATTGCTCAAATTTTTATGAATTACCAGAGGCCTAGTACACGAATTCATGCACAGGTGGGGCTCCTCGGGGTGGCCTGCGGGGATCAGGCATCAGCTCACACCCCCAGGCACACAGCCCCACAGCTTCATCTGGCACCTCACCTTGACCTGGCACCGCTCCCTTACCTGCTCCACCATCCCATCTGTGGGGCAATAGGTAGGGGCCTGGCCCCCCACCCAGCTCCCTCAGTGCCTGGGAGCTGGGTGGCAGCCCGGGCTCCCCACCACTGCTAGTCACCATCTGTGGGGCAATCGGCCCCCTGCTCACACCTGTCTTGGCACCGCCTGCTCACCCGCTCCACCATCCTACCATTGATCCTGCTCTTATTGAGGCCCATGGGGGCCAGTACCAAGTCACTGACACCCGCCATGTTCCGCGCTGCTCCCCGTGGTCAGGACCAGTCATAGTGAGCAGTCAAACTCCCAAACAACCGCCCAAGGGGACAATTTGAATGTTAGCTTTTATTATATAGGATTCTTGCTCCCATTCTTCCTCATATTCTTCCTATTTCTTTGATGATTGGTTGTCGTAATATACTTATAAAAATTACTTTGTATCTTAGATATTTTATACATTTAGGCCTAAAAAATAGTTATAAGTAGGTCTACATTAGATGATTGACTCTACAGAAATGTTTATCTTCACAACAAATACAATCCACTTGAGCAAATATTTTTAATTGAAAAAAAAGAAAACCTATTCAAGTTGTTTTAGAAATTAATCAACATCATCACCCAAAATCAGCATCTCCTATGTGATAAAAAAATATATTCCCATAATGTTCTTCTGCAAGAGGGAAACTGTGCTCCAACTTTTTTTGATAAACTTCCTCTTAAGTTTGAATATAGCACTTTCAAAGATGTGTAAAAATTGACTTCAAAGAGTTGGTGAAAACCTGAAACATTTTTCCCCTGATGCATAGGATCCTGCAATTTCAACTTCAACTGTAACTCAGGGAAGGTATCAACACAAGCTATCTCTAGTTGCTGACTTGAGAATGATTCATAAACATGTAGTTATCTACAAATAATTAAAGTTAATGAAGTTCAATAATGCATGTGCCAAATTAGGTATAATGTAAATGTGTGTGCACATGCGTATGTAGCAGAACAGAATTCCTGAAGCCACCTATTTTCAATGCTCTGATATTTTCAAAATCAATCCCCTTCTCTATTCTTTACAAACGGAAGCTCGGTCAGTTGGTATAAAGCCTATGTTGAACTATCCTGTTAATACAATTCATTATAAATCTACTCCATCTACTGTAAAACAGTACAGCAGAACAAACCGATAGTCTACCATGACACAGATTGGTAGCTCTTACGTTGTTGAATAGATAAGTCCCCCAAGAGATGAAGCCACTGCGAAATAGTTGAAAATAATTTGGCTTGTCCTGAGGAGTAGTACCATGCTATAAGCTAGTTTCCAATGGGGCATTATCAAAACTATCCAACATTTAACAAGGCTTTCATCCTGAGACAGCTTGGTCATCCAAAGTGAAAATGTTAAAACTTCCTCTGAGCCTAGATTATCTTACTTGAGCAAGAAAATAAGGTATTAGACTATTTGGCATGTTGTACCACTTTAAAACAAGAAAGCCAATTTTGCACTTCAGTAAAGGCAGATTGCAAATGTAGCATGAATTGAACCAGAAGCAGAGTTGCAATTTACAGCAAGTGGCTCATCAGCACATTAATGTATATCACCAAGATAACTGCTTCAGCCAAGCAGACCTGAAACTAGGAGACCCATATATCTGGTTGGAAGCAAGGGAAATGTCTTTCTGTAAAAATCTATAAAACAAATCTTAAAACCCACAGCTACCAAATCTTCATTATCATTCTTGTATAGCAGTATATTAATAGTTAAAAACAAAATCAGAACCATAGGTTCTGAAATTGGGTTGATTCAAGATTTAGCCTCTCTGTGCTTCAGATTTGTCTTGAGCAAAATGAAGATAATAAAGATAACTACTTCTTAGAGTTATTGATGGAGCAGTATCTGTAAAGTGCTTAACAGACAGCTTAGAATCTGTAAGTGATCCACACTTGAATATTATTATTATATTGTTGTCATTTCATATCCAAAGACAGCTAAGTAGGTAAGTCCCCATGAGGTAAAATTTTGCTATACTAGAGGCTCAGTGCACAAATTTGTGCACAGGTGGGGTCCCTCATCCTGGCCAGTGATCAGGGCCGCAGGAAGTTAGCTGTGGGAGCTCATTGGCCACCAGGGTGCAGCTCCTGTATTGAGTGTCTGACTCATGGTGGTCAGTGTGCATCATAGCGGCCAACTGGTCACTTAGGTTTTTATATAGAGAGATAAGTTTCCATTAATTCTGTACTCAGATATTCACTGTATTTTTTCAACAGAACTAAATGTTAAATGAATACTGTAACCCATCTCAGGAAATGTTGGAGATATATGGGAATGCTACATTTTGTGCTCTGTTCAAAATTCATCTCCTTTCTTAATCCCTAGGTGAAGATAATCAGCTCCACTCCTTGGAGCAATGCTAAGAACTAGCAAAAACCTAACTTGCCTAGATCTGCCAACTGTAGGAAGAGGTAATTAAGGGCTCCAATTTGAAAAGTTTCCTTCTGGGCTGATGGATCCTTAAAGATAGGAATAAAATCAAGAATCCTGTAGATATTGTTCTACTTAATTATATTAGCAACTTAAGGAATGTTTGCACTCTCACAACGTATTACGTACTTAAATTTCTCTCAGGTTATAAAAAAGCAAATGCAGCCCAGCCTGTGTGACTCAGTGGTTGAGCATCGACCTATGAAACAGAAGGTCATGATTCAATTCCTGGTCAGAACACATGCCCAGCTTGTGGGCTCGATCTCCAGGGTGGGACTTGCAGGAGGCAACTGATCAATGATTCTCTCTCATCACTGATGTTTCTCTCTCTCTCTCTCTCTCTCTCTCTCCCCCCCTTACTCTCTGAAATCAATAAAAATATATTTAAAAATAAAGAGGCAAATGCAAACATCATCTCCAACAATTTCTTGAACCTTTCACCCTACTTGCTACTTTATCACTGCCAATTTGGGGGGAAATTGTCTACACACACTGTTTCCACTTCTTCATTTGTCATTTATTCTTTAACCCACAGTTATTTTATTACCCCCCACCATCTTTCTCTTAAACTCTTTGTAGATTATTCCAAGTCTCTTTTTGAAATCTGTGTCTTATTGTCAGTGCAGCATCTAACACTATTGATTACATTTTCCTCCTTTAAATGTTCCCCATAAATTCCATAATCTGTTCATCTTATTTCAATCTCCAGTGTGGGATTCTCTTCCTCTACTTAATCTTAAATGTTATCTTTCCATAGGATTGAACTCTGGGACACCTTGCTTTTCTGATACTTCAGGTGAGTAAACCTATCTGGTGGCTTGAATTACCATCTTTACAATAATAGCATAAATTCAATATCTACTTCCCAAATTCTTTCCAACCTGTAGACCTATATGTCCAGCAGGACACCATTTAGATGTACTAGAGGGAGAACATTTATTCATTCATCTATGCACACATTTATTCATTCAATTATTTCACAAATATTTATTAAGTACCTATTTATGTTAGGCACTGATCTTGGCTCCTTTGATACAAAGTGGGGGAAAGTCTCAAATTTCTACCCTATGACACATTCTTACCACTGTCCAAAGTCTAATTTTTGTACAAATATATTCATACTAGGGGCCCGGTGCACAAAAATTTGTTCACTCGGGGGGTGGGGGTCCCTCAGCCCAGCCTGTGCCCTCTTGCAGTCTGGGACACCTTGGGGGAGATGTCCACCTGCTGGCATGCCTGGACAGCCTGGGTGAGGGGCTGAGGGCCATTTTCAGGCTGCCCACAGCCCCTTCAGGGTTCATGCACTGGGGGGTAGGAGGGCTGGTGAGTGCAGGCCTGGACGTTTCCCACTGAGGGCCCACGATCGCACACGCCTGGTGGGCCCCCACTGCTAAGGGGACACACCTGGCGCAGAGCTGAGTGGTGAGCCAGGGGCGAACGCTGGTGCAGGATCCCTCGGTGGGGCCCTGCTGCTGAGCAAACACACCTGGGGTGGAGCTGGGCAGCAGACTGGCTTCAGATTCTTCGCACTGTGCAGCAGATGCTCCCGCACGCCCTGTGGAGGCCCCCGAGGCAGAGCCAGGCAGCAGACCCAGGACAGCTGCTCCTGCACGCCCCACAGAGGTCCCCCGCACTCCTGCATGCCCCAGGGAGGCCCCCAGGGGGTGGAGCCAGGCAGTGGACCCAGGATGGCTGCTCCTGCACAACCCGTGGAGGACCCGCTCTCCCGCACATACACCTGGTGGAGGCCCCTGGGGGTCGGAGCCAGGCAGTGGACCGAAATGGGCACTCCTAGATGCCCTGAGGAGGCCCCAGGCTGGACCCCCCACCACTGAGCTGACACACCTGGTACAGCTATGCCAGCTGCAGAGGCTCCCAGTGCAGAGCCACCCTGCCAGCCTCCATCTTGGCTGGGTTAATTTGCATACAGCCGCTCTGATTGGCTGGTGGGCGTGGCCGTGAGCAGGGGCTCAGCCAGCCTAGGCAGGCAGTTGCAACAGAAGCCTCTGGTTTGCTCTAGCTCCATAGCTGCTGGCCTCCATCTTGGTTGGGTTAATTTGCATAAAGCCACTCTGATTGGCTGGGAGGCGTGGCTTGGCTGGTGGGCATGGCTGTGAGCAGAGCCTCAGCCAGCCTAGGCAGGCAGCTGCAACAGAAACCTCTGGTTTGCTCTAGCTCC
>PVJC01011612.1:0-41230 GCA_004026665.1 Murina feae
GCCCTGCAGCCACTCTGTGCACTCGGGAGGTCCCTCAGCCCCGCCTGTGCCCTCTCACAGTCTGGGACCCCTTTGGGGATGTGCATCTGCTGGCGTGCCTGATCAGCCTGGGTGATGGGCTGATGGCTGTCTCCAGGCTGGCCAAGCCCCCCAGGAACGTCCCTCACCCCATTGGGTTGTGGCCAGCGTGGGTGATGGGCTGATTGGCGCTTTCAGGCTTTAAGGCTGCCTACAGCTCCCATTGACCCAATGCCCCAGCAAGGCTGGCTGGACGCAGGTTTCTGGGGTTTGTTTATCTTCTATAATTGATGCTGTTCCTTTAAGCTGGCCTACTAGCGAAGCCTCCTCTCTGCTTCACCTCGCAGCATCTATAGTGAGACAATGTTACTTAGTGGTGAGGCCAGGCCTACTGTTTCCTTCAGCTCCCAAGGATTCTATGATTGTTATTTTGTTGCAAACGTGTGTTTTGCTTGAGCAGGATGAGCGGAGCGGGCCGCAGTTTCACTTTCACTCCTGCTGCAATGGAAGCTGCCTTTTACTCAGGTCCGTGAGTGGCGGTCGCCATGTTGTCTGGGCTAATTTGCATACAGTGGCTCTGATTGGCTGGTGGGCGTGGCTTACCCCATCCCAGAGAAACGATTAATTTCAATATTACACTTTTATTAGTTAAGATTAGTTTCATGTGTAATTCATAATGGTTAGACAATTATATATTTATGAAGTGATTCCTGATAATTCATGTACCCACCTGGCACCATACATAGTTATTACAATAGTAGTGCCTTAATCCTTTCACCTTTTTCATTCAGTCCCCCAACGCCTCTCCCCTTTGGTAGCCATTGTTTATTCTCTGCATTTATGAGTTTCTTTCTGTTTTGTTTGTTCATTTATTTTGTTCTTTAGATTCCACATATAAGTGAAGTCATATAGTATTTGTCTTTCTCTGTATGACTTATTTCACTTAGCAAAACACCCTCTACATTTATTCATGTTGTCACAAATGGTAAGATTTCATTTTTTATGGCCCAGTAATATTTCATTGAATATATATACCACAACTCCTTTATCCACTTCTCTATCTATGAGCACTTGGATTGCTTCCATATCTTGGCTACTGTAAATAAAGCTGCAATGAACATAGAGGTGCATATATTCTTTTAAAATAGTGTTTTGGACTTCTTTGGATACATACCCAAGAGCGGAAATGCTGGGTCATAAAGCAGTTCCATTTTTAATTTTTTGATGTAACACCATACTGTTTTCCATAGTGGAAACTGATCTGTATTCCCATCAACAGTGTACAAGGGTTCCATTTTCTCCGCATCTACACCAACACTTGTTGTTTGTTGATACTGATGATAGCCATTCTGACAGTTTTGAGTTGGTATCTCATTGTGATTTTAATTTGCATTTGGCTGATGGTTAGTGACAGTGAGCATATTTTCATATGTCTATTACTCATTTGTATGTCCTCAGCCCATTTTTTAATTGTATTGTTTTTTGTTTTTGTTTTTTTAGTCTTGAGTTGCATCAGTTCTTTATAAATTTTAGACATTTACCCCTTATAAGATGTATGTTCTCCCATTCAGCAGATTGTCTCTTCATTTTCTGATAGTTTCTTTTCCTATGCAATAAGTTTTTAGTTTGATATAGTCTCATTTGTTTATTTTCCTTTTGTTTACTTGACAAAGGAGATATGTAGAAAAAATGGCTAAGAAAAATGTCAGAGCCCTAACTGGTTTGGCTCAGTGGATAGAGTGTCGGCCTGCAGAATGAAAGGTCCCAGGTTCGATTCCTGTCAAGGGCATATACCTTGGTTGCGGGCACATCCCCAGTAGTGGGTGTGCAGGAGGCAGCTGATGATGTTTCTCTCTCATCAATGTTTCTAACTCTCTTTCCCTCTCCCTTCCTCTCTAATCAATAAAATATATTTTTTAAAAATGTCAGAGATTTTACTGCCTATGTTTTCTTTCAGGATTTTTATCATTTAAGTCTTTAATCCATTTTGAGTTCATTTTTGTATATGGTGTAAGAAGATGGTTTAGTTTCATTTTTGGCGTGCATCTGTCCAGTTTTCCCAGCACCATTTATCGAATAGAATGTCTTTATCCCGTTGTATGTTCTTGTCTCCTTTGTCATATATTAGTCAACTGTATAAGTGTGGGTTTATTTCTGGGCTCCTTATTTTATCCCATTGTTCTATGTATCTGTGTTCACACCAGTATACTGTTTTGATTACTAAAGCCTTGTAGTATAGTTTGGTATCTGGTGGTGTACTACCTCTAACTTTTTTCTTTCTCAAGATTGCTGTGCCTATTCAGGGTCTTTGGTTGTTCCACATAAAGTTTTGGATTATTTTTTCTAGTTCTGTGAAAAATACAATTGGTATTTTGATAGGAATTGCATTGAATCTATAGGTTTGTTGGGGGGGTAGTATGGACATTTTAACAATGTTACTTCTTCCTACCATGAGCATGGTATATACTTCCATTTACTTGTATATTCTTCAATTTCTTTCTTCATTGTCTTATAATATTCTAAGTACTGGTCTTGCACCTCCTTGGTTACATTTATTCCTAAGTATTTTTTCATGTAATCATAAATTGGATTGTTTTCTTAATTTATTTTTCTGATAATTTATAATTGGTGTATAAAAATGCAACCAATTTCTGATATTTATTTTGTACCCTGCTACTTTACTGAATTTATCAGTTCTAGTAGTTTTTTTATGACATTTTTTGGTTTCTCTCTATATAGCATTATGTCATCTGCAAATAATAACAGTTTTACTTGATGCTTTTTATTTTTCTCTAATTGCTGTGGCTGAGACTTTCAATTCTATGTTGAATAAAAATGATGAAAGTGGACATTCCTGATTTCTTCCTGATCATAGGAAAACACTTTTAGATTTTCCCTATTGATTATGATGTTAACTGTGGGTATGTCATATATGCCTTTATTATGTTGAGGTATGTCCTTTCTATTCCCATTTTCCTGAGAGTTTTTATCATAAATTGGTGCTGGATTTTATCAAATGCTCTTTCTGCATCTCTTGGTGTGATCATTTGTTTTTTAATCTTTATTTTGTTTATGGGGTGTATCATGTTAATTGATTTGTGAATATTGTACCAACCTTGCATCCCAGGAATAAACTCACTGGATCATGGTGTATGATCTTTTCAATATATTGCTGAATGCAGTTTGCTAATATTTTATTGAGATTTTTTACATCTTTGTTCATCTTGTAATATCTTTGTATGGTTTTGAAATCAGGAAAATGCTGGCCTCAGAAAATGAGCTTGGGATCCCCCTTTTCTCTTAAACTTTTTTGAATAGTTTGAGAAGAATAGGTGTTATATGTATTGTTGGAACGTTTGGTAAAATTCACCTGTGAAGCCATCCAGTTTAGGACTTTTGTTTGTTGGGAGTTTGTTTTATTACTGCTTCAATTTTGTTGAACGTAATCCGTCTGTTCAGTTTTTCTGTTTCTTCTTGATTCAATTTGGGAAGATTGCATGCTTCTAAGAATTTATTCATTCATTCCAGATTGTCTAATTTGTTGACCTATAGTTTTTCATAACATTTTCTTTCTTTCTTTTTTTTTTTAATCCTCACCTGAGGATATTTTTCCATTAAGCCAAACAAGGTAAAACAATAATATTTTCTTATCATCCTTTGTGTTTCTATGGTTGTTATTTATCCTCTTTCATTTCTAATTTTATTTATTTGGGTTCTCTCTTTTTTTTTTCTTAATGATTCTGGTTCAAGGTTTATCAATTTGTTTATCTTTACAAAGGATCAGCACTTAGTTTCATTGATTTTTTGTGTATATTTTTAGACTTTCATTTATTTCTGCTTTAATCTTTTTTATTTCCTTCTCTCTCTTTATTTTGGACTTTGTTGTTGTTGTAGTTCCTTTAGGTGTAAGATTAGACTATTTATTTGAGATTTTTCTCATTTCTTGAGGTAGGCCTATAATGCTATGAGTTTCCCTCATAGAACTACTTTTTCTGTGTCTTATAGACTTGAAGTTGTTGTGCTTTCATTTTCATTTGCCTCAAGGAATCTTTTGATTTTTTCTTTGATCACATTCATTGTTAATCAGTTCATTATTTAGTAGCATGTTATTTAGTCTGCATGTGTTTGTGTGTTTTTCACATTTTTTTTGTTTTTTCTTGTAATTGATTTCTAGTTTCATACCATTGTGGTCAGAAAAGATGCTTGATAGGCTTTCAATCTTATTAAAATGATCCATGTGCTCTTGAAGAGAATGTATATTCTGCTGCTTTAGGGTGAAATGTTCTGAAAATTTCAGGTAAGTCCTTCTGGAGTGGTATGTCATTTAAGACCACTTATTGATTTCCTTATTGATTTTTCTTATTGACTTTCTATTTGGAAGACCTATAAGTTGGTGTCAATGGGGTGTTAAAATCCCCTACTGTGACTGTATTCCTATTGATCTCTGCCTTTATATCCACCAATATTCCCTTTCTATATTTAGGTACTCCTATGTTAGGTGCATAAATGTTTACAAGTGTTTCCAGCAGTCTTCTGTCTCACCTGGTAAAAAGGAATTCCTACTGATTTTCAGATAGATGTAATGTGGGCTCCTCTTCCCAAAATTGGTGCTCTGGGCTGGAGATGCAGGAGTGGGGCTGAGACTCCTTGTTCCTCAGGGTACCCTCTACAGTTAACATATTCCTTTGGTTCCTCAACCCCCACATGTGGGTACAGGGCCAACTCATTTTGCATCTCCACCCTTCCTACCAGTTTCAACGTGGCTTCTGTAGATCCTTAGTTATAGAACTTCCACTCAGCCAGACTTCAGATGGTTATATAGGTTGAGTGTTCTATAATTTAGTTATAATTTTGATGTGACCATGGAAGGGGATGAGTGCAGTTTCTACCTACTCTTCCATTTTGTAGAATCACTTGGTTCCTAATTTTTTGCATTTATTTTCAGTAATCATAATTGGTAATGATAGTAATAGGCTAAAGTATTGTACGCAGATTCAATACAACAAGTTAAGTAAAATATCTATAGTCCTTGATTTGAATTGGCTGATTCCAGATCTGGGACAGGAAATGTACCAGAGGAGCATAGACCATCTTGACATACCAACAGCAAGGATGCGATACAAGAGTGCTAGAATTTGTCAGAAGGACTGAAGAATAAATTTGAGGGGGTTCCCACTGACAAAGATTAGACAACTTGGAAGGATGGCTGTCCTTAGGAAGCTCCCCACCCAAGTTCTCTCCTCAGGCTTTCCCCTCAGCCCCTCCCTGTATTCCTGATAATGCTCTTTTGATGATGAGTATTAGCATAATTTACTTAGTATTTGATCCATTTTATCTCGTACCTAGATAACACTTAAGATTAATTTAGAAGGTTTTCAAAATTCCTAAATTTCCTACTCAATTTAGGTTTACATTTGTTTTGTTTCTATTTTTTTCCTTCTCTCCCTTTATTTATTTTTTTTAAAAAAATATATTTTATTGATTTTTTACAGAGAGGAAGAGGGAGGGACAGAGAGCTAAAAACATCAATGAGAGAGAAGCATTGATAGCTAGCTGCTTCCTGCACACTCCCTACTGGGGATGTGCCTGCAACCAAGGTACATGCCCTTGACCGGAATTGAACCTGGGACCTTTGAGTCCACAGGCCAACGCTCTATCCACTGAGCCAAACTGGTTAGGGCTCCCTTTACTTATTTTTAATCTTTATTGTTAAAAGTATTACAGATGTTCCCCTTTCCCCCCATAGACCCCTTCTAGCCCATACCTGCCCTCTGTCCCCGGCCTTTCCCACCCTATTGTCTATGTCCTTGGGTTATGCATACAAGTTCTTTGGTTGATCTCTTCCCACCCACCCACCTACTCCAGCCTTCCCCCTGAGATTCAACAGTCTGTTCCATGCATCTATGTCTCTGAATCTATTTTGTTCATCAGTTTATTTGTTCTTTAGATTTCACATTCTTTTCCTCCCTTAAGTTACATGAACATACTGAGCTCTTTCCTGCCCCAGGACCTTCATACATGCTGTTCTACTTCCTGAAAAGACTCTTCTCCTATCCTGGTTTCTTTTAATTTTTCAGTTCTCAGTTCAAATATAATACCTTCCTTGAGAATGCTGTCAAAGCAGGTTATCATATTATACTTACATTTCTGTATGGCATGCAATCACATGTAATATATATGAATTATTTATAAGTATAAAATTAGACTTACCTGTATGTGTTCTATATATCTGTATTTATAAATAATTCTATTGAAATATTTTGCATTTGTGTAAGTACTGGAGACCCGGTGCATGAAATTCATGCATAGGTTGGGTCCCTATTTCTGGCCGGCAATCAGGGCTGATCAGGTTCCCTGCCTCTCCACCGCCCTGTGTTCTCTTCCCTCGCATCTGCCACCACTCACTCCCAGTTCCCCGTCCCAGCCTGGGCCCAGCTCTGATTGGGCAATCGGGACATGCCAGCCAGCGGAAGGGACCAGGATGGAAATGAATATGCACTTTCTACATCCCATGCTCTCAGCCAGGGATGAGCCCTACTCCTCTGGGTGCCAGCTGATTCCCCCAAATTCAGCAACATGCCCTGGAAGATGGCTAGTCTTGCAGTCCTTCCAACTCTGCTAAGGTTTCAGAGTGCCATGTATAGAGCACCTGCTTTTAGGGCTTTTGCTTAGCATCTACAAAGGCTATGACTTGTTGCTATGCTATACTTCTTACAAATTGGAGAATATTCATGAGTATCTTCAGGATTGGGTTTCCTCACCTTCTCCCTTCAGTAGGCCTCTGAGAGGTGAGGGCAGGGTTAGGGGACTGCCTCAGACTCAAAGCTTCTCTATCTCTTCGTATGTACCGTGTTTTGAAGGTTATACTCTTCTTCCTTGCTGTTAATGAATCCTTTCCCCCTCTATTTTTCATTTCCAAAGAAGCAGAAATCAAGTTGGGTATATATTTCTTCCCTGCAATTCTGAACATAAATATATAAAGTAATATATCCATTTTTTGAGGACAAAAATAATTGCTGAAGAATTTTATATCCAACCAGGTGTTGAGTGGGAAGAACCATCCACTTCCTTTCCCACATGAAGGAGTGTTTGCTTGAAGACCATCCCTGATACCTCCCCATCTCCTCACTCACTCTGAGTGGGAAGAAACATCTTACTAGTGATTCTGGAAAGAGATCTGGCTCTGTATGGCAAATCCACTCCTAAAAGAGCTTTCTGATCTGGCAAGATCTGCAGTATGACCCTTGGGTCTGCTTTCTGTGGTGAGCTCAGGGGCTCTGCTCCAGCAAGGCACAGGCCTACAATTTGGAACTATTTGATTCAGAGGGGATATATTAGGGCACTGATGTGGCTGCAAATTCAAATCACATCTCTCAATTTATCATAAAGCTAAATTAAAAACAAGACAAAACAAAACTCTGTCCAAAAAACTCCTGTGTCTTATTGCTCAATTGTTTCTGAACTTGGCCTTCTAAAATTCCTGGTTTCTTAAACATATTCCTGGAAAACTCAAATAAATAGACAAGGACTGATAGACACTTTGGAGTTTAGAATATCAGATAGCAGTTTGTCAATTTTTACTTGATGTACTTTGAGATGGTATTAGTGCATATAATTAGAAATGCTGTTTTTCTAGTGAAAGAACCATTTATTGGTTATATTATTTTTCTCTACTAATCCTTTTTTGCTTTACAGTCTATTTTGCCTGGTATTAATCTATACTAATAATAGCTTAGATGGTATCACGCCCTCACATCTTCACAAGATGGCTGCCACAAGATGGCCATCACAAGATGGCCACACACACAGCAGAGGGCCCAGCAACTACTCTGTGCAGTGAGGCCTGGGGATCCTGTGGCTCTGTGTGGCATGAAGAAGGTCAGTCCCAACGTCTCCACCACCTTGCGTGGAGGAGGCGGGTCCTGGCAAGGGAGGGCAGTTGAGGGCGATGAGGCCAGCAGGGGAGCAGTTAGGCATCAATCAGGCTGGCAGGGGACCAGTGAGGGGCAATGAGGCAGGCAAGCAGGCAAGTGGTTAGGAGCCAGGGGTCCTGGATTGTGTGAGGGAACCCTGCGAGATCGAGCTTAAACCGGCAGTTGGGGTCCCAGATTGGACAGGGTGCAGGCTGGGCTGAGGGACAACCTTCTTTCCGTGCACAAATTTTGTGCATCAGGCCTCTAGATTATATATATAAAAAGCCAGTGACCAGAATGCCACAACAACCAGAATGACTATTCGATATGATGCCCACTGTGGCCAGCAAACCGGCCCAATTAGGGTCTGAGGCTAACCAGCCAATCTTCTGCATCCCCTCCCCCTGACCAGCCCTGCCCCTGATTGGACTCTGCCACCCTGATCAAGGGTGGCCAGCCAGCCCCCCCCCCGACAGCCCCTCTCTCCTCCTGGCTCCACCTCAGATCGGCCCCACCACCTCGATCAGGGGCAGGGCTGGCTTGCCAAATGCCTGTGGCCCTTCTTCCCAGGCAGCCCTGCCTACAATGGACCCCCACCACCCAGATCATCCTGCAGACCCCCCAGCCAGCTCTGCCCCAATTGGCCCCCCTACTCCAATCAGAGGCAGGTCCAGCCAGCCAACCATCTATGGTCCCTCTCCCAGGCCACTGACCCCTGATTGGCCCCCCAACCCCATTCTGAGGTGGGGCTGGCCAACCCACCACCCACAGCACCTCCCATGGCTGGCTCCACCCCCAATAAGCCCCCACCACTCTGATCAGCCCACAGTCTCTCCCCCCAACCAGCTCTAACCCCAATTGGCGGGAGTGGGGCCCGCTGGCCAATCGCTCGTGGCCCCTCCATCCAGCCCGGCCCTGATCAGGCCCCGATCTGGGTGGGTGACCAACCTCCTGCCATCTCCTTCTGCTGACAAGCCCAGCCCCAATCTGCCCCAATTGGGTGAGGGCGGCTGGACCCCACATGTGCATGAATTCATGCACTGGGCCTCTAGTATCAAATAAAAACCACTTTCTTTTAGGTATTTGCCTGCTCATTTTTGACATTTAAAAAAAATATAGTTTTGTTTGTCTTAACAATTCTGGGAAAATTCTTAGCCATTATCTCTTCAAATATCACCTCTTCCCAATTCTTTATTATCATTTTCTGAAACTCCTATCAAACATTTGTTAGTCTATCACACTCTAGCCTCTAAGTCTCTTTACCTCTTCCACATTTTCTATCCTTTTGTCTCTGCATTCTGGAAAATTTTTTGAGTCTATCATCAATCTTTCTTGAACTACATCTCATCTATTCTTATCACATCAAATTTAGGTTTTTCATTTTTAATTATTATTTTTTTTCTATAATTTTTTTCTACTTTTTAAAGTCTGCTTGGTTGTTTTTATAGTTTATATATATACATTTGTATCTATATACAGTATATACATATATATTCATCTCTCCTTTTTACTTCTTAAAACATGTTAAACATATGTATTTTATATTACTTGGTAATTCCAATATCTGTTGTCCTTATGGTTCTAATTCTGCTATGTGTTGTTTCTGCTGGCTCTTCTTCATGATAACATATTCTCTTGTGTTTTATGATTTTAATTGTGAATTCATAAGTAGAAATTCTTTGAGACTCAGGCTAAAGTTGTGTTCTTTCAGAAAGGATTTGTGCTAGCTTCTTCAGGTTACTGGGAGGATTACCTTCCCAGGATCACTTTATTTTTATTTCAAAGTAATATTTATATATTTTAAACAATCTCAAACTTACAGAAAAGTTGCAAGGATTATAGAAAGTACTTTTTCATAGCTATTTGAAAGTAAGTTGTCAAAATGATGATCCATAGAGTAACTTTCAATTACTCTAGTATTGTCACACACAAGGACATTCTCATATACAATACAACCATGGAAATCAGGAAGTTAACAAAAATATATTATCTAATCCTTAGACCCCATTCAAAGTTTTAGCAGTTGTCCCAAAATTGTCTTTTATATAAAAAAAGAGCTAGTCTAGAATCAGGTGTTATATTTAGCTATCATGCTAATTCTTTAGACTTCTTTAATCAGGAAGAGTTCTATAACTTTTCTGGACTCTCTTGATTGTGACACTTTTAAACATTACCAATTATGTTATATAATACCCCTCAATTTGGGTTTGCCTGATGTTTCTTCATGACTCAACTGAGGGGGAAAACCCCCACAACAAATCAAGAAAGATTCAAGGACTGAGAACGAAAAGTGAGCTCAAAAACTCAGGTAGAGAGGCAAACCCTAGATCAAAAGAATGGTTTTCTTCAGAAATAATAAATGTTAATGACAATATTTTAAAAAGCAAATGTTGAGGCTAAGTAGGAGGAAGTTGAAAAAAACCCATGCCCTAGACTTCACCTTTCACGGCCAAACTTCTTAAAAGACAACTCTGCCCCTGCTTCCTCCTCGCCCACTTACTTCTGCTCCCACATGTCAGAGAAGAAATTCCCTTTTTGAAGGTCACTAATGAATTTTTAATCATCAAATTCCATAGCCTTTTCTCAGTATTCAATCTCTTTGACCTTCCTGCCAAAACTGATACAATAGACCACTCCCTTCATCATTTTTTCTTAAACAACTAGATTAAGATATAATTCACATATTATACAATTCATTCAGATAAAGTATATAATCTAATGGTTTTAACACATTCACAGAGTTGTGCAATGATCATTACTATTCATTTTAGAATACTTCACTACCCCAACTCCTCAATCTGTCCCTCAGCTCTAGTCAACCACTAATCTACTTTTCACCTCTATGAATTTATTTATTTTGGACATTTTATATAAATGGAATCATATATGTAGTCCTTTGTGACTGGCTTCTTTCACTTAGCATATTTTCAAGGTTCATCTATGTTATAATATGTATCAGTCCGTTATTCCTTTTTATGGTCAAATAATATTCCACTGTATGGACATGCCACATTTATTTATCCATTCACTAATTGGTATATATTTAGGTTATTTTCACTCTTAGGCTATTGTGAATAATGCTTCTTTCCTTCATCTTAAAACACTTCTTTTGACACCAGTGTAAGTCATCTTACTTTAATGGTTTTCTATTACATTCTAAAAGAAAGAAAGAAAGAAAGAAAGAAAGAAAGAAAGAAAGAAAGAAAGAAAGAAAGAAAGAAAGAAAGGAAGAAAGGGAAATGAAAGTCCCTAACTGGTTTGGCTTAGTGGATAGAGCATCGGCCTGAGGACTGAAAGGTCCCAGGTTCAATTCTGGTCAAGGGCATGTACCTTGGCTGCGGGCACATCCCCAATAGAAGGTGTGTAGGAGGCAGTGATTATTTCTCTCTCATCAATGTTTCTAACTCTCTATCCCTCTCTTTTCCTCTCTGTAAAAAATCAGTAAAATATATTTTTTAATAAAGGAAGGAAGGAAGGAAGGAAGGAAGGAAGGAAGGAAGATCAGGCTGATCCTATATAATAAAGAGAAAATATGCTAATTAGGACCAGATGGCAGAAAAACCTTCCAGAACAACTTTCCTGAATGACCAGTGGGTGGGGGGCAGGGCCATGAGACAGCCGGCACTGCAAAGGCCTACTCTTGCATGAATTTTGTGCATCCAGCCTCTAGTATTTAATAATATTCATGATATCAATCTGCTTTTCAGTTTCTATCTCCTATCTCATCCACTAACTAGATGAAAACCATATCTGGTGATTTCATCCTTTGGATTTTTAGATGCTTTCTCCTTGATTTATTCCTGTTAAAGTCATTCCTCCCCATCTCTCAAGGACCAAAAAATCCTACTAAATTTTTAAGGTTTATTTCAAATGCCTCTGAAAACTTCCATAATCTCCCTAAAATAAATATTTATGTGCTTTGTTGATGTCACATAGGTACTTTATATTATAAATATTTGTGTTTTCACAATCTTACCTACTAAATTTAATCTGGAGGTCATGAACTACATCTTACTTTTGTATATCTGTAGCACCTCATAAATCTATTCAAAGTAGGGGTTCAATAAATATTTCTTCCTGAAATTACTGGAAGGGATCATGTGAATTGACTTAATATTTTGAAAGAATATCTGGATAGTTGGGGGAAAGCTATTTTGGGGTTCTGAATTACCTGGAATCTAAAGCTATAGTTATCTTTAATTTAAGGCATGACCACAAAGAAGATGATTATTGTCCTTTGAATAATTCCTATTATATTGTGTGTGTAGCAATGACTCATTGTTTTAAATATACTGTGACTCAACACTAATTCTAAGTAAATATCTATGTATATGGAACAAATTATGAATGACTTTTAAAAATAGTTGATTCACTAGACTTAGAGGCATCATAATTTCCCTAACAATACTAGATTTTATAAACAAACAAAAACAAACCAATACAGCTACATCCAGTGGCAATGTAAGCTAAACTACCATCAAAGTCATGATATGCCTGTTTTTGTGGCAGAAAGATTTCTAAAACTTATTTTTAAAATAATTAAAAATACAATATGAGTCATCCTCAAAATGTTGCTAACTTTAGCACCACTTATAAAGTATTCTTGTCTAAAAATTTGGACATGAATCTAATCAAACCTCTAGCTTCAACAACCAGTTTACAAGAACTACCAAATACAGAGAAACAAGGTAAACAATACAATGGACCCAGCACAATAGCTGAAGCTGGAGGGTAGACCATTCCATAACACAAATAACATTTTTATTTGTTTTTTTTAACATATCAGTGGCATAAAGTAAAAAATAAATTCAAGAGATTGAGAACTATTTCAAAGTAAAAGAAAATTAAGATATACAATAAATGCTACATGTGGATCTTATCTGGATTTTTATTTCAACAAATTGACTGTTCAAAACATCTTTAAGATAATCAAGAACATTCATATATCATCTGGATTAGGAATGATATTCAGGATTCACTCTTAATTCTGTTAGGTATAATAATGTTATGATGGCAAGTGAGAGATTCATACTACAGTATGTACATCTGACATAACATAATATCTAAAATTTGCTTTAAAATATTCCAGAAGGAAAGTGTCAATGGACAGGTAAAATGAGTTTGACAAACTGTTGATACATGTTGAACAGTGGATAAGGGGTATATTGGGGTGCATTATGATTTGCCCTTTCCTTTTGTGTATGTTTGAAAATTTCCATAATCAAAAAGTTTTTTTTTAAATTAGAAATGCAACAAATTTGGATTTAACCAAAATATACCAGGTAGTTTCTATGGATAAGGCCCTGTGCTAGGTATAATCCTTTTATAAGTTACTAGAGGCCCGGTGCATAAAAATTTGTGCACTCAGGGAGTCCCTCCGCCCTGCCTGTGCCCTCTCGCAGTCTGGGAACCCTCAGGGGATGTCCACTTGCCAGCAGGGAGCAGGCCTAAGTTGCAGTCGGACATCCTTAGTGCTTCTAAGGAAGCAGGGTAGGCTCCCACCACCACTGCTGTACTGACAGCCATCAGCCTAGCTTGTGGCTGAGCAAAGTTCCCCCTGTGGGAGTGCACTGACTACCAGAGGAAGCTTCTGCATTGAGCATCTGCCCCCTATTGGTCAGTGTGTGTCATAGTGACCAGTCATTCCCAGTGGTTCTGCTGTTAGGGTCAATTTGCATATTATTCTTTTATTATATAGGATGGAGGTCTGGTGCATGGGTGAGGGCTGGCTGGTTTGCCCTGAAGGGAGCCCCAGATCAGGGTGAGTGTCCTACTGGAGTTCCTGGCCAGACTGGGTGAGGGCTAAGGGTCATTTTCAGGCTGGCCAAATCCCCTTCAGGGAGGGGGGTCCTGCTGGGGTGCCTGGCTAGCCTGGCCAGCCTGGGTGAAGGGCTGAGGGCCATTTTCAGGCTGGCAAAACCTCCCAGCAGGGACCCTCACCCCATGAGGGTGGGGCCATCCTGGGTGAGGGGCTGATGGCTGTTTGCAGGCTGGCCACAGCCCCCAGCCACCCAAGCTCTCAATGAGGCTGGCTGGGGGCAGGTATCTGGAGTTTATTTATCTTCTATAATTGAAACATTGTTGCCTTGAGCAGAGGTCACAGCTGGCCAGGGCAAACAGCTTCCTCCATCACCAGGGCAAGGAAGCCTCCTGTTTGCTCTAGCTCTGTGGCTGCCAGCTGCCATCTTAGTTGGGTTAATTTGCATATAGTCACTCTGATTGGCTGGTGGGCATGGCTTGGGATGTGGTGGAGTGACACAATTAACATATTACTCTTTTATTAGACTAGATACCTTACATAATTTCCAGTGAAATCCTGTGAGAAAGCTATTTCTCTCCCCATTTCATATAGGAGCAAGCAGAGGCTCAGAGAGATTCAAGAGTTGACTTGGGCTCACCCAGTTGTTAAACAGTGGACTTAGAATGCAAAGCTAGATCCTATGACTCTAAATCCCGAACTCTTTCATGGCCACATCACAGCTATTTCAATCTGAATAATTTTAGCCAGATATATTAAACTGGTTATCCTCTTATGTTATAATGGGAAGATAGATCAGAAGAGGATATGAAAACATTCAGAAGTTCATTTCTTTCTATAAGGGGATAACAATCTTAGAAAGAAACGAAAGGTGAGGAAGTCTAAGTATTATTTTCTAAAAAGGAAATCTCCTTTAGAACAAGAATGTGTGAAGTCAGTGGATTCTGAGGAAACAGAAAATCGGGCAAGATCACTTTGAAGCTTGCTGATGCTAAACTGCATTTCCTGATCCCACTCCCCAGTGTCCTGGTTACATGGCCCTCTCCTTACATTGATGATATCTTAGTGAGAAAAGCTACTTGCACACGAGGTAAAACATGACTAGGAGCCAAGCCACATGCCATCTAGTTATCTCCACCTTGGGGAGGTCTAGGAAGGTGTTTCTGAAGATTATGCAGTGGACCAAAGATGAGGTCACAAGAAGATGGACTCGTTGTAAGCCAAACAAATAATCCCATAGTGACACTCCTGAGAATGACTTGGGGTCTGTAATTCTCTCTTTCAGTGGTGCAGTCACAGTCAATGTAACTAAGCTCAGTGCTTGTAAACTCACCTGATGAGCTGAAAATAAGCCATTGCTGCCTCGGAAGACATTCTGGCACTGGCATGCTATCTCCTGGTATGCCACCCTCAGAATTAAGTCATTAAGAACTGACAATAACTTCCTTTTGTTGGCTTAAAGGTCATTAGTAACTAATAACCAGTGCTAGTTGCTGTCTTAACTGCTTATACTGCTGTTTGCTGTTACCAAGAAGAGTCAAGCTGCCAAAGGTATTATGAGGGAAGAAGGCTGGATAATAGAACACTTAGAGCTCTTTCATTAAGTCCATTGCAGGAGCTTGTCCCTTCATGTAAGTCTTCTGACACAAGCCAGAGCTGACTGATATACAAATGTGGATCTAATTTTGCTCTGATGTCATGTTCTAGCTGTTTCCTCTGGTCTCCCCTTTCTTCCTATTGGGCCTCCTATTGTCTACTTTGAAAAAGCCAAGTTATAGCTATTTTCAAGTGAAATTTTTAGAAATCTTTGGAGTAAACCCACAGGAAATATTCTGATCAATTTTGGCGTTTTCCACAGATCCACTTTCTGGGTCTCACAGATTCTGTGCTGCATATACTCACAGCAGCACCTGGCAGGTCAAGGACAGGCTGCACAGCGGGTTCTCTGGGTGGCTCTACTCTCACAGTCCTTCCCCTAGAATCCAGAAATCCAGCTTTTGAGAAGATTGAGAAGTTTTTATAAGATACCATATTCCAGTCAAGTGTCGATGCACGTCTCTGACTGCCAGAGACATTATCCTTGGGAAATTGAGGGAGTTATATAACTCTAGTGAGGGACAAAGCTCCTACCCAGTAGACATGTCAACATAATCTAAGTAGTCATGTTATGGGCAGAACCGTGTCCCCTACAAAATCATACGTTGCAGTCTTAAACCCCCATCCTCAGAATGTAACCATATTTGGAGCTAAAGCCTTTTAAGAGGTAATTGCTTTTTAATGATGGTCAGCATGACTGGTGTCCTTATACTTGGACACCCAAGCAATACCAGGGATATGTGGGCACAGACAAAAGACCATGTGAAGAAGCAGCAAGATAGTGACCATAGACAAGCCAAATGGAAAGAGGCCTCAGGAGAACCAAACCTGCCAACATTTTGATATTCAACTTGTAGCCCCCAGAACTGTGACAAAATAAGTTCCTGTTGTATGAGCCACCCAGGCTGTGCTATTTTTCCATGGCAGCCCTGGAAACAAATATAAATCATTACTTATTTGGTCTAGTTACCATGATGATTAAAGAAAGACAGATTTATCAAGTACCAAACAATGAGAACCCTTCAATTGCAGTTGGAAAATTAGACTGTGAAAGAAAAAAAAATCCACTTATAAACATATCCACATACATGCACCTATAAGTGTATGCTATTAAACTGACATACCAATTTGATAATTTCTTATTGATTGCCTATAATAATAATAATAAATGTCCAATACTTAAATGGCAGTTAGTATTTTGCAGGCAATGTTCTAAGCACTTTATCTACAATAACTAATTTAATTCTAACAACAAACTCACAACAAAGGAGCTATTATTATCCACATCTCAAAGGTGAAGGGACTAAAGCACAGAGAGGATAAATAATTGCTTGAGGTCACAGAAATAATAAAGGACAGTGTTGTAGTCTAAATCCAAATAGTTGACTTCAGAATCTGGTTTTTTTTAAGCATCATAGCTGCCCTCCAAGTTTTCACTGAGATAGGGAATGATTGAGATCCTGGGGTTGATGCTCACACAGGGCTAGTGAAAATCTCCGCATTAAGAATCTTAGCAACTAAGATCTGAACATCCACCCAACCATTTGAGTATAGTCTGTCAGTTTGTCCTTGTATGGATAAAAACAAGTTACATGATTGTAACAAATGCAGTCTGCCTTCAATTATACTATTGTAAAGGTACAGCTTAAGTCCACCATACTTTCTGTGAAAAGAATTCTGAATTTGAAAATCAAAATACCACACCTGCTTTGCCACTGTGAGTCATTCACAACCTAAATTTACTAAGTTTTTTTCTAATTATAAAATACAGATAAAATACAACTTTGTGGACTTTATGTTAGGTTTGAGTAAGATAAGGAATGTAAAAGAGCCTGGCAGAGAGAAGTTGCTCAATAAAATAAATCTAGAAAAATTGAATTCAGAATCTTACTAAGATGAATAAAAATGCATGACAGTGCACATAAGAATTTATTGCTAACTACTCTTAGATACATTTAGAGATGAGTCAACTATTTAGCAGGAATAATAAAGTATAAATCATGTGAAGGCAAAATTTTAATTCATCATATATATACTAGAGGACTGGTGCAAAAATTCATACATGGGGGCGGGAGGGTGCATGGGAGGTTGGTCATTGGCCCCAAGGAGAGAGCTGGCCCTTGGCCCCCTTGGGGAAGGGGCCACATCTACTGTCACCGACCCCTGGTTCCCTGTCCCAGCCCAGGGCCTGAAGGCCCTAGGGGGGGTGGGGTCAGGAGAGGAGGCAATGGTGGCTGGGCACAGAAAAAACAAAATGTCAATGCTGCCATTGGTACCCCACCACCACGCAATACCCCACCTCCCTCCCTCCTCCTTCCTTTGCCACTGTGCCACACCTCAGTGGCCCTCCCAGAAGGGAAAGTACAGGAGTGAGACAAACGCTTGTGTCGAGGGCTGACTTTCAATAGATCACAGTGAGGGAGCTGCTCTGCTACTTACAAAACCCTGACCCAGAAGTAGGTCGTCTACAGATGGTTGAGCATCAGTGGCTGATGGAGGCCAGCCACAGAGAGGGGCAATGGGAGGTTGGCTGTAGGAGCTCACTGACCACCAGGGGGCAGTTCCTGCATTGAGTATCTGCCCCCAATGGTCAGTGTGTGTCATAGCGACTCGAAAATCAGTCATTCCAGTCGTCTGGTCGTAATGGTCTCTTAGGCATATATGTCGTATTTTCTGGTGTATAAGACGACTGGGCATATAAGATGACCCCCAACTTTTGAGAAGATTTTTCTGGGTTAAAAAGTCTGGATGGAGACTATATGAGGCACAAAAAAGAGCCAACCAGAAACACTTATAGTCTCCTCTGACTCCATTGAAATGAATGGAGTGTGACCGTTTTTGAGCTCCCCCACTGTATGTGGCAGTGTTTTTGAGCTCCCCCACTGTATGTGGTGACTGCAGATTTTCCAGTCCAGCTTGGAAATTTCAGCACCCGCCCTATAAGACGACACCTGGCATATAAGATGACCCTGACTTTTGAGACGATTTTCCTGGGTTAAAAAGTAGTCTTATATGCCAGAAAATACAGTGTGTGTGTGTGTGTGTGTGTGTGTGTGTGTGTGTGTAATCAATAAAAGAGTAATATGCAAATTGACCCTCACTCCATTATACCTAAGCCACACCCACCACCCAATCAGAGCAAAATTAACCCAGCCAAGATAGCAGCCGGCAGCCACGGAGGTGGAACAAGCAGGAGGCTTGCCCCAGAAGCTAAGATTCCTATCTGCCTAGGCCATCTGTGGCCTCTGCTCAAAGAAACACAGTTTCAATTATAGAAGATAAATAAACCCCAGAGACCTGCTTCCAGCCTTGGGCTCAAGGAAGCACTGGGAGCTTGGGTTATCAGGGGGCAACCCGACCTGGGCTCCAATTAAAGCAACAAAGTTTCAACTTTAAAAGTTAAATAAATTCCAACCAGCCATCAGCCATTCACCCAGGCTGGCCAGGTACCCCAGCAAGGACCCCCTCCCTAAAGGGGATGTGGCCTGCCTGCAAATAGCCACAACCCCTCACTCAGGCTGGCCAGGTTCCCCAGCAGGACCCCATTCCCTGAAGGGGATGTGGCCAGCCTAAAAATGACCCTCAGCCCCTCACCCAGGCTGGCCAGACACCCCAGGGGGGGACACCCACCTTGAAGGGGATGTGGCCAGCCTGCAAACAGCCATCAGCCACTCACCCAGGCTTTCCAGGCACCCCAGCAGGACCCCCACCCTGATCTGGGACACCCTTCAGGACAAACCAACTGGCCCCCACCCATGCACCAGACCTCTATCCTATATAATAAAAGGGTAATATGCAAATTGACCCTAATAGCAGAACCACTGGGAATGACTGGTCACTATGACACACACTGACCACTAGTGGGCAGATGCTCAATGCAGGAGCTGCCCCCTGGTGGTCAGTGTGCTCCCACAGGGGGAGCTCTGCTCAGCCACAAGCCAGGCTGCCAGCTGCCAGCACAGCAGTGGTGGTGGGAGCCTCTCCTGCCTCCTCAGCAGGGCTAAGGATGTCTGACTGCAGCTTAGGCCTGCTTCCCGCTGGCAAGTGGACATCCTCCGAGGGCCCCCAGGTTTCCAGAAGGATGTCTGGCTGCCAGCTTAGGTCCAATCCCCTGGGGAGTGGGCCTAAGCCAGCAGGTGGACATCTCCTGAGGGGTCCCAGATTGCTAGAGGGCACAGGCTGGGCTGAGCCCCCCCCCTCCCCCCGAGTGCACAAATTTTTGTGCACCGGGCCTCTAGATTATCATTATTATACTCATCTATTATATAGGATATATATATATATATATATATATATATATATATATATATATATATATATATATATATATATATACACACACACACACACACACACATATACATATACATATACGTATACATATACATATATATTCTATATAATAAAAGCCTAATATGCTAAGTGTCCAGTCGTCCTTTGGCCATTCAACCAAAGTGTAATATGCTAATGATATGCTAAGGCCGTTCAACCACCACTATGACGTGCACTGACCACCAGGGGGCAGATGCTTCGACTGGTAGGTTAGCTTGCTGCTGGAGTCTGGGGTCTGGCCGATTAGGACTGAGCAAGATGGACCAGACATGCCCTGTAGCCCTCCCACAGTCCCTCCCTGGCTGGCCAACTTCGTGCATCCCTCCCTGGCCCCGATAGTGCATCAGTGGGGTCCCTTGCCCTGGCCTGCACCCTCTCACAATCCAGGATCCTTGGGGGATGTCCAGGAGCTGGTTTCGCCCTGAAGGTGGAACGATGGTCTCTATGACATGCACTGACCACCAGGGGCAAACGCTCAATGTGGGAGCTGCTCCCTGGTGGTCAGTGCATTCCTATAGAGGGAGTGTCACTCAGCCAGAAGCGAGGCTCATCACGGGTGAGCACAGCGGGGGTGGTGGGAGCCTCTCCTGCCTCTGCAGGAGTGCTAAGGATGTCTGACTGCGGGGGAGTGGGCCTAAGCCGGCAGTCAGACATCCCCTGAGGGATCCCATACTGTGAGAAGGTACAGGCCAGGCTGAGAGACCCCTCTAAGTGCACAAATATCATGCACTGAGCCTCTAATGTGTGTGTGTGTGTGTGTGTGTATTTAAGCTGCATTGCTTTCCTTAATATCCTAGACTTTTATCTTCTACCATATATACTGTTCATACACACAGACCCAGTGAAAAGGC
The DNA here is from genome assembly GCA_004026665.1 of Murina feae. Taxonomy (NCBI): domain Eukaryota; kingdom Metazoa; phylum Chordata; class Mammalia; order Chiroptera; family Vespertilionidae; genus Murina; species Murina feae. The sequence continues at coordinate 20,469 of PVJC01011612.1, forward strand.
CCAAAACTGAAAATCTACTTATATACATGGAGGGCAGGGAAAGTCTAAAGAAAGAGGATAGACACTCCAGTCTGGCAATTAACAGAGTTCATTAAGGAAAATTTACATATGAGGCACATCTAGGGCAGCTGTAAGACAAAGTGGATATCCTCCTCACTGGCTGTTATGTACTGAAGACTCATAAAGAACAGGGGAAGGATGGCTAGGAGGACTAGTACATGAGTCATCCCAGGTAAGGGAAAATGCCTTACATGTTTGTCCAGGGCAGGACAAGGGCCTGCTTTAGGAACCAGCATGATATGGGACAAAGGAAAGAGGCACTGGTATATGTCAGATGAAAAGTAGATTATGATCAGTCTCTGAGGGAATTTACGAGAGGCAATCTCTGTTCTGGCCTGAGTCCAGTTTATGGGTCTGTCAGCATCACATCATGAGACAGTTTCTCCTCCACATTTACTAAGCACTGGCAACAGTTAACGAGTCTTGCTTTAAATGGCGAATGGCATTATAGAGTGAAAGCTATACAACCAAATCATTTGTATTGATGAATACATTGTTACTTTAGTATTTACAATCATCTTTGGTGTCAAAATAGTACACATTAGCAAAAATCATCCAAGTCTCATTGATGCTGGAAGGCTCAGAGGGGGGCTAGGGGAAGCCTCAACCCAGCGACAGTATCCAGGCTCTTGTCACCGCACAAGAAAGGATTTGAGAGTGAGACAGAGATTCAGCAAAGCACAGCAGATTTATTAAAGTGACAGTACATACTCAAGAAGGAGGGGAGTGCAGGCAAACTCAGGAAGTGAGTCACCCTGAGGGGTCTGGGTGGAGGTTTTTATCAACTATGGGCAAGGGGAGGGAATAAGGGTGGTTCATGGTCTCTGATGTTAGGGTGGGAGGTTGTTGGTGCAGCTCGTCTTAGTCTCTTCTCTCTGGGTGGTGTGTTTCTCTTAGAGGGCGTAGCAGGTTCAAAATCACGATGTCGGTCAACATGACTCTCAACTCTGGCTGAGACCAGTTTTGCTTTTTTCTCTCAACTATTTCTTACCCCAGGACATTGGGAGGAGGCAGCAAGGGGGCAGGTGTCTAGTCACAAGTTGCATCCACAGTGCTCTGATCCAGAAGATGAGCAGTGGGAAGAAGGTGTCTGCCCACAAGTCACTTCCACAGGGTCCTAACCTAGGAGGGGAGGGGGGAAGGTATAGAGAAGAGGGCTTCTGTTCCATAAGCTACCTCCTCATGATTATCATTATTATACTCATCTATGTTTAAAAGTCCATAGTCTACCTTCTCAACAGCTGAGATCCTCTTTCCCTCAAACATATCCTTTCATGTCCCCTAGAAAACCTCAGGACTAAGGTTTCCACTAAATCCTGATACTGATGAGCAAGAGAAATTCTAGGTTATGAGACTGGTGCCATGACATTCATACTTGGAGAGGGGCATGAAGAACACACAGACTTAGAGGAGTGTTCTATTACCATCTAAACATCATTAGGTGGGGATGGAAGGACCAATGAAATAGACTCTGAAAGCCTAGAATCTGGATTTAAAGGAGTAGAGGAAAGGTTGGGGTAGGAGAGAGTAGAAAAGAATCAGCTCAAGTATTCTGATGTTTTTACTGATGTTCACCTCTTGGGTATATAGAAGTAAGAACATTTCTAAACTAAACTAAAATCATACAAGCTTTCCTAAAAATTTGAAAGGCTTTCTGTTCTACCATTCCTGCTGGCTTGGATAACCTTCATCGCCTCCTATTTTCCTAATCCACCCTTCCCCCATTATCCTATTTCCATTTTGATGATGAAGAAGAAGTGATTTAAAAATATGAACAATAAAATGATAATAATATATACCTATCAATACTTGAATCTAAAAATAATAATAAATGAACAAGAAGAACTTATAGATGTAGAGAACATTTTGATAGTTACCAGATGGAAGGGAGGTAAGGGGAGATGAAAAAGATGAAGAGATTAAGAAGTACAAATTAGTAGTAACTAATTAGTAGTAACTAATTAGTAGTACAAATTAGTAGAATATTCATGAGGATGTAAAGTACAGCATAGAGAATATAGTCAATACTATTCTTTTTTTTTTAAAAAAAAACCAACAAATATAAGCTGCATTTATTGTGTAAAATTAAGAATGGTTCAGGCTATATAAAGGTAGTTGGGTGTAAAATGTGCTAAATATCAGCTTCTAGAAGAGTTGATCTTGAACTCAGTCACCCTTTGAGAGAAGACATACCAGTGCGCATAATTTCATCAACCAGGAGAATGTTCGCAGCAATCACTGTGCAAGAGTGAAGAAGTTGTTTTTTCACACAATAATTATCCCAAACTCCTGCATCTGCTGCTACCATTGGCTCACCTGTATTAAAATCAATACCAACAGGTTGTTCTGACTCTAAATGCTCAGCCTGAACTTTTACTAGTGTTTCCTGAGGGTCATAACCAGAATTCTGAGCAAGAACCTTAGGAATAATGAGGAAGGCATCAGCAAAAGCTTGGACTTCAAGGCGAGCTCTTCCTTTTATACTGTGCTTGTACTTAATAAGAGCTTCAGCTATTGCCACTTCAACTGCACCAGCTCCTGGAACCACACAACCATCTTCGATGGCATTTCTGATGGCATGAAGTCCATCCCTTACAGTATCCTTGATTTGTGTGAGAGTGTGTTTATTTGGTCCTTTGACCAACGAGGTGACAGAGCGAGGGTTAACACAGTCCTCAAAAAAAGTGAACTTTTCTTCACCTAATGCATATTCATGTACAAGACCAGCATGTCCCAAGCAATCTACACTGAGGTCTTCAAGAGAATTCACAGCTATTCCACCACAAGCATGAGTGAGTCTTTCCATATTTCTTCTTTTTGCTCTACAAAGAGCTACTATATCATGTTTTGCAAGAGCATCTAAGGACAACGGATCAGTTTCCTTTTAATTAATAATAACAAATCCTTTGTTGGAATGAGCACAGACTTTTTCTTTCAGGTCTATTATTTTTTGTACTCTATCATCAATAAATTTTTTTCAGCTTTTACCTTTTTCTTGAACAGTCTTATAAAAGAAACCAGAGCTCACCTCTGTTTTTTTTATATTCTAGTGATACAGTGCAAATAAGGATATAAGCATCTTCTACTCGTTTCTTCATTTCTGGGTGACGGGCACCATGATCCAAAACTAATCCTCTGATTAACTTTGTATCTCTTTCTGATTTGTGCTTCATCTCCATGATTTCTACCATGAAGAGATCAATAGGATAACCTGGTCTTGTAATAGCCAACACAGAATCCACCACTGTCTCTATTAACACATCAGCCAGTTCAGCAAGAACTTTCGTTTGTAGAGATGTCCTAGCCACCTCTAAAAGGATGTCTCTTTTCATCTCTTTTTTTATTTTAATTTCTTCCAAAACGTCAAGTGCTTTTTTCTTTGCAGCTTCAAACCCTTCAGCTATTATTCTAGGGTACAAGCCCTCAGAAATGTAACGATCAGCTTGTTTTAGTAACTCCCCAATAATTAGAATGCTTGAAGTAGTACCATCTCCTGCAATGTCATCCTGGGCTGTCGCTACTTTCGCTATCAAGGAAGCTGTTGGGTGTTGAATTTGCATCTCACGAAGCAGCACATTGCTGTCTTTGGTGAGTTTGATATCACCTGCTCCAGAAACAAGCATTTTCATGGTGCCCTTAGGGCCCGGGTTGGTCTGCAGCACATCCTGCAGCCCTCGGGGGGGCGCATGTATTGACCGCCAGGGCCATCTGGGCCCCTGCCACCTCAGCCTTGGCGTTTAAGGTCTTTATGGCAGCCATCGCAGGGCACTTGGAGGACCACCTGACAGGCCAGAACAGCTGAAGCCGCAATTCTCAATACTATTCTAATAACTATGTATGTTGTCAGATGGGTATGAGATATATTGGGATGATCACTTAGTAAATTATGTAATGTCTAATCACTGGGGTGTATACCTGAAACTAATATAATAATTGGCAACTATAATTGAAAGATAAAAATAATTTTAAAATAAAAAAAATAAAAATAAAATAAAATTAAATTAAAAAAAAGAAGTTTGGATTTCACTTAGTGGGCAATCAGATGCTACTACAGAGAAGAGTGGCATGGTTGCCGGAGGTCTTAACCCAGCATCTAGAAGGGTTCAGGAACCTGGAGAAGGGCTGTGCATAAATTAAATAAGAGTCCAGAGACGAAACATAATTTTGGAAGGCATTGTGGGGAGTCAGAGAAGACTTAGTTAAAGGAACTAAGTTCTCCTTGTCTCAGGACCCCTTGCTATTTATTAACACAATTCGTCCCAAGGCAAGGTAGATATACATCAAAGGCCAGGATTTGTATACAGAAGTATTGTCAGGTGGGGAACTGCCTACGGCTGTTCAGGTGTTTGGCCAGTAGGAGGCAATAACATGTAAATTGAAATGCCCTGAGTTGTCTGGCAGCAAGCAATCACTTAATGCATCCTTTTCAGAGTTGAGAAAATGCCCTCAGCCATTTCCAGGTGATTCAGCCCTACTGACGTGCTGGAATTGGCTTCCGGCACATGGTCACATATATGTTGAAAGAGCACTCCATCAGCAGCATAAAGAATGGTGCGAGATCACAAACAGACAAAATTATCTCCATAGTCCAGATATCATCTTCTCCCATCAGTGGCTGAGAGCATTTCTGCTTCCCACATTTCACAGGAACTGATCTAGTATCATTTAACTTTACGTGAAATTCATTCACATTCATATAGAACTTGAAAGAGGTATGTATACTATTCAAGAGAAGCAGAGGACCAGAAGCAAAGCAGTAGCATTAAAGTTGAGAGAAGAGGCAGGATAGGTGGAATGACAGTGAGATAGAAGATACAAAACTTGGTGAAGAAAGGTTTAACACAAAGACCAGCCTGTACCTTACAGGGTCTTGTAGCTCCATCATTGAGAGTGACTTCCTACATCTTTCTTAGCAACACCTTTGGGCATCTCACAGCCCTTTCTTTTTTATCACTTTGCCTCCTCCTCCCATGGTCCAGAAATTCCTCTCCCACCTTGGAACCCTTTAATTTATTTCTGAACTTTTTTCTGCTTTGCCTGATTATTTACAACATTAAATGTCAATGAATTACACATCAAACTTGTGTAGGACTTGCTAACGTCTAACACACATAATATCCCAGTGTAATAAGAAGGGAGAATGGAAGATAAAGATAGAGGTAAAGGTAGAGATAGAGGGAGAGAGAGAGAGAGAGAGAGAGAGAGAGAGAGAGAGAGAGAGAGAGAGAGAGAGAACAGATTTACTTGAGCTCCCCATTCTGCTAAATCAATTTCTTCATTTATCATCTAGGCTTATTTCCTGGGCATTCCTCTACAGTTATGTCACACTTTGCTTTCTTCCCAAAAATTTGCTCCAGTCTTCCTGCCCCATGCTGGTCTTGCAATGTGCCCTCCTTTAATGTAAGCACAGTTCAAATGCCATCCTTCTGAGTCCCATACAGACATAACCACTTTCTCTTCTGGTCTCCATAGCACTGCACACCTGTTAGAGCATGATGTCACCACTCTGCTCCCTGCTGGCCTGAATGAACATAGACCTGAATGATGGGAGATGATGGTTTACACATCTTAGTCGTCCTCAGTTTCAAACCGTGTTTTGGTTGTTTTTGTTGAATTATGAAGATGATTTTGAGAATAGCTTTATAACATAGATAAAGAGTTGGAATTGTTTTCCTATTGTAGTTAAAAATAATGCAGACATTCTAATATAAAATTTGCATGTTCAAATGAAGACATGCTAGAACTCATATTAGCATGAATATTTTCTGTTAGGAGAAGTAGACAACACTTTCAGTGGCTCAACACAGTCATTATGGGAATAGTCAAGAATAGATTTGGGTTTCCTGACCTGATCTGGTGCCCTTTCCATATTGAAATAAGGTAAATTAACAAAAAAAAAAAAAATTAAAGGATAGGAAAACCCCCCAAAACTCTCACTCAACCTGTTAACAATACGTGAAAACCACCTAAAAATGAAGCGCCAATTAGTATACTGAGTTCCAATTCAAACAATGTTTCTGGAAATGTTTGACATGCTTTTTCAGAAAAAAAAAAAAAAAACAAAAAAAACCTTAAAAATATGTAGGAGGATTATCACAATACAATAAACAAAAGTAAACAGTACACTCTGGTCAAGTATGTCTGAGAAATCACGTGGAATCAGGGTACAAAGAAAGATCAAACTCTTTTTATCTTTACTTTGGCACCAACTAATCCTCTTAGTCCTTAAAATGACAGCTTGTTTCATTCATATTCCATCGAACTCTCATTATTGGTTTCAGAGAGCAGGGGCGAGGGAGAAAGAGATAGAAACATCAATGATGAAAGAGAATGATTGATCAGCTGCCTCCTGCATGGCCTCTAATGGGGATTAAGTCCACAATCAGGCATGTGTGGGCATGTGCACTGAAAAGGAATTGAACCAGCAACCTTTCAGTGCATGAGATGATGCACTAGTTCACAGGTCAATGCTCAACTGCTGAGCATCACCAGCCAGATAAAACAACACTCTTTTTAAAAATATATATTTTTTATTGATTTCAGAGAGGAAGAGAGAGGGAGAGAGAGATAGAAACATCCATGATGAGAAAGAATCATTGATCAGTTGCCTCCTACATGACTCACACTAGGGATGAAGCCCAAAATCTGGTTGTGCGCCTTAAGCAGGAATTGAACCATGACCTCATGGTTCATAGGTTGACACTCAACCACTGAGCCACGCAGGCTGGGCTAAAACATCAAATTCTTGAGACCATAGAAAAATGCAACTTTTTTGTACCTGGACCCACCCCCTAACATTTGTGAGATTCAACTGAAGAGTATAAGTTGAAGCCCAAACATTTGAATATCTTATAGTTTTAAACTAAACTACAAATTATTAAATATCATGTTCTATTCTATTCTAAGTTAACAAGTACACTTTCATGATGTCAAAATTTTTAAATAGGTAAAGATAAAGTTTTTATTTGACTAAAAGAAAAATATTAAGACTACTGAATTTCATTTATTGTTATGTATATCATATGTATACATAGCAATATAATTACATCTTAACAGTGTTCTGTTGATGTGCTAGCAATATTTGAGTAAGAAATTAAATAAAGATATACATTATTCATAAATTATATATTTACTTGATAAAAAACAGCTTTTGCTTTGACTTTATCATTGTTATAACCAAGATTATAATATAATTTATTGATATTCAGAATAATGATTTAAATGTTCTTAAAATTATATTTAAAGTGTATAAATTTGAATATATTTAATCAGAAACATGAATTAAGTAAAAATTGAAACTTTAAAGTATTTCTCATAGATATTTTCAAAAAAGTTATTTTGTAAAATATTTTATATTTTCTATTAAAACCCAAAGGTAAAATAGAAATTAAATTGTATATCAAAATTATAAATAAAATTATTCCATTTAAAAAGATATAATTACATTATTACAAATATTTTTATTGATTTTTAGAGAAAGAGAGAAGAGGGAGAGAGAGAAATATCTATGTGAGAGTGAAACATTGATCAGCTGACTCCCACATGCCCTCCACCCCCCACTAGGAATGTGACCCAACAGGGAATCAAAACAGAAACCTTTCACTGCATGGGTAATGCCCAACCAATTGAGTCACACTGGCCAGGGCTAAAAATATAATTACATCTTTTTTTTTTCCAGTTTGCATATTAGGCTTTTGTTATGTAAGATTCTGGTTTGTGTATTTCTAATACACTTTTTTTAAAATTTTGTTTTATTGCTTAAAGTATTACAATGAGTATTAGATAGGTCTCCATTTTTTCCCCTTGACCTACCCCCCTCCTTCCCTTCTCCCCAATTTCTTGTGTCCATTCATTATGCTCATATGCATGCATGCAAGTCTTTCAGTTGATCACTTAACTCCCCCCCAAAATTACATCTTAACAAATATTTTAAAATTGTATTTCCTTTTTACTGTTTATGTTCAATATTATTTTGCATTAGTTTCAGGTGTACAATGTAGTGGTTAAACAATATAATTTAAAGTGTTCCCCAATATTCCCAGTCCCATCTGGCACCATATAATTGTTACATAGATGCAAATGTTACAATGTTATTAACTGTACTAGAGGCCTAGTGCACAGATTCGTGCACTGGTGGGGTCCCTCAGTCTGGCCTGCAGGGATTAAGGTGAAAATGGCTTTCCAGCATCCCCATAGGGCTTCCAGATTGCAAGAGGGTGCAGGCCAGGCTGAGGGACCCCATCGGTGCATGATCGGGGCTGGGGAGGTTGGCTAGCTGGGGAAGGACTACGGCAAGACTCCAGAGCATGTCTGGCCCATTTTGCTCAGTCCCGATTGGCTGGACCCCAGCAGCAAGCTAACTTACTGGTCAGAGCATCTGCCCCCGCATGGTCAGAGCACATCATAGTGAGTAGTTGAGTGGCCTTAGCATATCATTAGCATATTACACTTTGATTGGTTGAACAGCCAACTGGACCACTGGACACATAGCATATTAGGCTTTTATTATATAGGATAACACCCTCTAAGTCTTTATTATGTTGAGGTATGTCTCTTCTATTCCTACTGGTGAAAGTTTTTATCTTAAGTGGATGCTGGTTTTATCAAATGCCTTTTCTGCATCAGTTGGTATAATTATATGATTTTTATCCTTCATTTTGTTAATGTGGTGTATTATGGTAATTGATTTGTGGATATTGTACCAATCTTGCATCCCAAGAATAAATCTCATTGGTCATAATGAATGATTTTTTAAAATATATTGGTGAATTAAATTTGCTAATATTTTGTTGAGGACTTTTTCATCTATGTTCATCAGGAATATTGACTAATAATTTTCTTTTTTTGTAATGTCTTTGTGTGTTTTTTAAAAAATATACGTTAATGATTTTTTACAGTGGGGAAGGAAGAGGGATAGAAAGTTAGAAACAGCGATGAGAGAGGAACATCAATCCGCTGAGGGATGTGCCCGCAACCAAGGTACATGCCCTTGATCGGAATCGAACCTGGGACCCTTGAGTCCACAGGTCGATGCTCTATCCATTGAGCTAAACCAGTTAAAGCTCTTTGTATGTTTTTGAAATCAGGAAAATAATGTCCTCATAAAATAAGCTTGGAATCTTCCCTTCTTCTTTGAATTTTTAAAAATAGTTTGAGAGAATAGGTGTTATTCTGTGAATGTTTGGTAAAATTCACCTATGAATCCATCCAGTCAAGGACTTTTGTTTGTTGGGAGGCGTTTTTTTAATTTTTTTATTTCTGCTTCAATTTTGTTTATTGTAATTGATCTGTACAGTTTTTCTATTTCTTCTGGGTTCAATTTGTAAGATTGTATGTTTCTAAGAATATATTTATTCCTTCCAGATTGTCCAATTTGATGGCATATAATTTTTCATATTTTTAAATTATTTTTTGTATGTCTGTGGTGTCCGTTATTACTTCTCTTTCATTTCTAATTTTATTTGGGTCCTCTCTCTCTCTTTTTTCCTTGGTGATTCTGGTTAACATTTTATCAATCTTCCTTATCTTTACAAAGAATCAGCTCTTGATCTTTTCTAAATTTTTTTACATTATTTCATTTGCCTCTTCTCTGATCTTTATTATTTCCTTTATTCTCACTTCGGGCTTTGTTTGTTGTTCTTGTTGTATTTCCTTTATTTATTTATTTATTATTTTAATTTATTTTTTAATTTAAGTTCTTTATTATTTAATGAATTACATAAGTCTCCTTTTTCCCCCATTGACCTCTCCCCAGCTGTCCCCAATCCCCGGGACATGCCCTCAACTCCCCCACCCCTGTCTGTGTCCATTGGTTATGCTCATATGCATACATACAAGTCGTTTGGTTGATCTCTTATCCCCTCACCTCCCACCTTCTCTCATAGGTTGGACAGTCTAATTAATGCTTTTATGACTCTGGTTCTGTTTTTGTGCATCAGTTTATGTTGTTAGGTGAACGGTTAAATATTTCATTTGAAGTTTTTCTTGTTTCTTTTTTAAAATATGTTTTTGTTGATTTCAGAGAGAGGAAGGGAAAGAGAAAGATAGGAATATCGATGAGAGAGAAATATTGATTGGCTGCTTCCTTGAATGCCCCCTACTGGGGATTGAGCCTACAACCTGAGCATGTGTCCTGACCTGGAATTGAACCAGCAACCTTTGTTGCACAGGAAGATGCCCAACCAGCTGAATCACACCAGGCAGGACAACAGGGCATTTCTTGTTTCTTAAAGTAGGGCTATAATGCTATGAATTTTCCTTTTAGAACTGCTTTCACTATGCCCCATCGATTTTCAATTGTGTTTTCATTTATATTTGTCTCAAGATATCTTGATTTCTTCCTTGATCTCATTCATTGTTAACCAATTTGTTGTTTAGTAACATGTTATTTAGAGTTATAAGTTTGTTTTATTTTGTTTGTTTTTTAAAGTTTTATTTTTGTAATTGATTTCCAGTTTCAACCATTGTGGTCAGAGAAAATGCTTGATATTCATTCAATTTTCTTAAATTCATAGAGACTTGTTTGTGGCTTAACATGTAGTCTACTTTGGAAAAGGATCCATGTACACTTGAAAACAATGTATATTCTGCTGATTTGGGGTGAAATGTTCTGCAAATATCAGTTAAATCCATCTGGTATGGTATGTCATTTAGGGCCAGTGTTTCCTTATTGATTTTCAGTGTGGAAGATCTATCTATTTGTGTAAATGGGGTGTTAAAATCCCTTACTATGCTGATATTACTGTTGACCTCTCCTTTGTGTCCATCAACATTTGCTTTATATATTTAGATGCTCATATATTTGGTGAATAAATCTTTACAAGAGTTATACCCTCTTGTACTCATCCCTTCTTTGTCTCTTATAAATCTATTTTGCTTTAAAGTCTATTTTGTCTCATAATATAAATATAACTACTTTAGCTTTAAAAAATTTTTTTCATTTTCATAAAATATATTTTCTATTTACTTTCAGTCTGTGTGTGTCTTTCATTCTGAGGTGGGTCTCTTGTTTTAAAGTCTATTTTGTCTAATAATCTAATCTAATAAAAGAGTAATATGCAAATTAGCCATTACTCCAAGACGCCTAAGCCACACCCACCAGCCAAGCCACACCCACCAGCCAATCAGAGCAACTGTGTGCAAATTAACCCAGCCAAGATGGCGGCTGGCAGCCATGAAGCTGGAACAAGCAGGAGGCTTGCCCTGGTGATGCAGGAAGCTAAGGTTCCTGTCTGCCTAGGCCGGCTGTGGCAACAAAGTTTCCACAACAAAGTTTCAATTATAGAAGATAAATAAACCCCAGAGAACTGCTTCCAGCCTTGGGCTCAAGGAATCGCTGGGAGCTTGGGTTATCAAGGGCAACCCGACCAGGGCTCCAGTTAAAGCAACAAAGTTTCAACTTTAGAAGTTAAATAAATTCTAGCCAGCCTCATTGCAAACAGCCATCAGCCCCTCACCCAGGCTGGCCAGGCATGCCAGCAGGTGGACATCCCCTGAGGGGTACCAGACTGCGAGAGGGCACAGGCCGGGCTGAGGGCTGCGCTCCCCCCCCCCCCCACTGAGTGCACAAATTTTTGTGCACCGGGCCCCTGGTATAACTATCTTTCTTAGCTTTAAAAATTTTTTTTTTCATTTCCATAAAATATATTTTCTATTTACTTTCAGTCTCTGTGTGTCTTTCATTCTGAGGTGGGTCTCTTATAGACAGCATAGATGTGGGTCTTTTAAAAAATATCCATTCAGCTGTCCTATGTCTTTTGATTTAGGCATTTAACTTATTTACATTTAAAGTGATCATTGATAGGTACATATTTATTGCCATTTAGTTCTTTTTAAAAAAAATAATTTTATTGATTTTTTACAGAGAGGAAGGGAGAAGCATGGAGAGTTAGAAACATTGATGAGAAACATCGATCAGCCACCTCTTGCACACCCCCTACTGGGGTGTGCCCGCAACCAAGGCACATGGCCTTGAACAGAATTGAACCTGGGACCCTTCAGTCCACAGGCTGATGCTCTATCTACTGAGCAAAACCTGCTAGGGCACCATTTAACTCTTTATAATTATGTTCCTTCTTTCTTCTTTCTTCTTCTTAAAGAAATTCCTTTAACATTTCCTGTAATACTGGTGTGATAGTGAGAAACACATTTTGTTTTTTCTTGTCTGGAAAACTCTTTTTTTTTCTCCTTCAAATTTAAGTGGCATCCTTGCTGGGTAGAATAGTCTTGGTTATAGATCCTTGCTTTTCATCACTTTGAATGTTTTGTGCCAATCCCTTCTGGCCTGAAATGATACTGTTGAGAAATCCACTGACAGTTTTATGAGAATTTGTATGCCATATTCCTTCACTAGGTCAGGGAAATTGCTTCTTTATATAGATTCTCAATTTCTCTCTCTTTCTCTCTTATCTCATACCCCTACAATGAGAATGTTGTTAAGTTTGAAGTTGTCCCTGAGGTCCCTTAAACTATCCTTATTTTTAAAAATTTGATTTTCTTTTTTTCTGTTTGGACTGGGTGTTTTCTGCTACCTTATCTTCCAAATCATTGATTTGATCATCTGCTTCATCTAGTTTGCTCTTGATTCCTCCTAGTGTCTTCTTCATTTCAGATATTATTATTCATTTCAGACTTTTTTATGGTTTCTATGTTCTGTTTTATTTTTATATCTCTTTATTTTAGATCTCAATGAATTCATTCATTCTTCCTCTATGCTCCATGAGCTTCTTTCTAACCATTGTTTTGAACCCTCTCTAGTAGATTGCTTGCCTCCATTTCAATTATTTCCTTTTCTGAGGATGTCTCCTGTTCTTTCATTTGGGGCATGTTCCTTTGTGTTCCCACTTTGGCGACCTCTCTGTTGTTGTTGCTGTGCATTAGGTTGATCTACTATGTATCCTAGTTTTGGTATGGTGGTCTTATATAGTATATGTCCTGTGGGACTCGGTGGCACAATCTCCTTGATCATTTGAGTTAGGGGTTAAAAAAATGTCTTTTGTGTGAGTTATGTGAGCTCTCTTATTGTAGTTGAGTCTTGACTGCTGTTGGCCTATCCATAGGTCAGGTTAACCCTCATGCTGGTTGACTATGGGGATTGAGCCCTATCACAGTTATGAGCTTCTATGCAAGGGCTGACACCATGAAGTAGAATTCATCCCGGAAGGGTCTGGTGCCTGCTGAGATGTCCTTTAGGTGGGCCACTGAGAAGCTAATTGTATCGTACTCTGATGTTTTTTGAAGCCAGATGCTGGGTGTGTTGTTTCTGGGGTCTCTTGGGAGGAACTCTGGTTAAGGTCAATGTCAGAATCTGCTTGTGACTGGCCTTGGGCTAACTGTTTGGAGCTCCAAAGTTTGTGGTTGCCTCTGCTGGGCCTGGTTGTGTTTGCAAGGGTCCAAATTGTATACCAAGGCTGGCTTCCACCAGCACTGAGCACAGAGACAGGTCGCCAAAAGGCCCAAACAACCCCAAGATCTGCCTTGCCCTACCTACTGCCTGTGAGGTTCAGTCACCGAAAGAGCCTCTGGAGGTATAGGAGTTGTGTGAGGCAGGTTCTCAGTCAGTTACCAGGTAGAAGCTAGTGATGTTCACTAAGTTGATGCAGATTCAAACTCAGTGCTAATGGTGGGTCAGATGCACTCAGCAAAAGTCTCAGTGTAGCCCAGCTGGTGTGGATCAGTGGTTGAGCATCGACCTATAAACCAGGAGGTCACGATTCAATTCTTGGTCAGGACACATGCCTGGGTTGCAGGCTGGATCCCCAGTGTGGGGCCTGCAGGAGACAGCCAATCAATGATTCTCTTTCATCACTGATGTTTCTCTCTCTCTCTCTCTCTCTCTCTCTCTCTCTCTCTCTCTCTCTCTCTCTCTTTCCTCTTCCTCTCTGAAATAAAATATGTATGTATAGTCTCAGGGTACACCAAGGCTAACCATCTCCCACCTGGGGCCTGGGATCTTTATGGTAGAGTGGGATTTCAGGGAGTCATAAAAATGAGGCCAGCAACATTCATCAGGCTAAAACAGACCAAGATTTGGCTGTGTGGAGTGAAGGTTCTGTATAGGAATGGTGGTGCCTGACAAGTATGCGAGAAAAAAACAGGCCATTGCCCTACAACCACTTAACTCAATCTCTCCCTGTGCATCTCTGCCACCCCCAGAGTCTGGCTCAACCTCCTTGAGAGCCTTTCAAGAAAGCCTGCACCTTGGGCTCAGGCTGGCTGCAGCCAGCTGAGTCCTCTGTAGGGCTCCAGCTTGGCAGGGTGAGGCCACAGGGAGTTGGGAGTGTGAGGCGAATGCATTGCCCTAGGCTGTTGTATAGAGGGGAGAGCTCAAACCAGGGAAGATTGCATCTGTGGGTAGTGTGGGAAAGGGTTTCAGCATGGGAATCTTGGTGGCTGTCTCTTCAACCCTCTCCCTGAAGCCACACAACCCAGTCTCTCTCTGTGTGACTTCAGTCCACTCTGAGCCACCCTTATGCTGCCAAAGCCCAGGGTGAGTGAGTGGCTATGAATAAGGTTTTGTATGCTGGCCCCTTAAGAGGGTGCCTGGGTTTCTAGCAGATTCTCATATCTCCCTGGCAGAAGAAATCTCTACTGATTTTCACAGTCAGATGTATGTGGGCTCCTCTTTCAGATTCATGTACTTGAGACCCCTCACAACCCAGGGGGAACTTTTGCAGGTGAGATAGCCCTCTAGATTCTCAATTGCCGGGACAGCCTTTTACCCATCTCTGCTCTTGATGTGCTTCTTTTGTAAATCCTTGCTTATAAGAGACTTCTGCTCAGCTAGTCTTCAGCTGCTTATTCAGGTTGATTTTTCTATAATTTAGTTGTAATTCTGATTTGGTCCTGGGAGACGGTGAGGGTAACTTTTATGTATTCCACTAGGGGCCTGGTGCACAAAAATTTGTGCACTCGGGAGGTCCCTCAGCCCGGCCTGTGCCCTCTCACAGTCTGGGACCCCTCTGGGATGTCCACCTACTGGCGTGCCTGACCAGCCTGGGTGAGGGGCTGATGGCTGTTTGCAGGCTGGCCAAGCCCCCCAGTGGGAACCCTGACTCCATGGGGGTGTGGCCAGCCTGAATGAGGAGCTGAGGGACATTTTCAGGCTGCCCACAGTCCCTTCAGGTTTTGGGTCCCTACTGGGGTACCTGGCCAGCCTGGATGAGGAGCTGAGGGGCGTTTTCATGCTGCCCACAATCCCTTCAGGTTTTGGGTCCCTACTGGGGTACCTGGCCAACCTGGGTGAGGGGCCAATGGCTGTTTGCAGGCTTGCCAAGCCCCCAGTAACATCCCTCACCCCATTGGGTTGTGGCCAGTGTGGGTGACAGGCTGAGGGGCACTTTCAGGTTTTCAGGCTGCCCACAGTCCCTTCAGGTTTTGGGTCCCTACTGGGGTACCTGGCCAGCCTGGGTGAGGGGCTGATGGCTGTTTGCAGACTGGCCACCACCCCCAGTGGGGTCCCTTATACCATTGGGGTGTGGCCAGCCTGGATGAGGAGCTGAAGGGCGTTTTCAGGCTGCCCACAATCCCTTCAGGTTTTGGGTCCCTATTGGGGTACCTGGCCAGCCTGGGTGAGGGGCTGATGGCTGTTTACAGGCTGGCCAAGCCCCCCAGTAATGTCCCTCACCCCATTGGGTTGTGGCCAGCATGGGTGATGGGCTGAGGGGTGCTTTCAGGCTGCCCACAGCTCCCATTGACCCAATGTCCCAGAAAGGCTGGCTGGAAGCAGGTTTCTGGGGTTTGTTTATCTTCTATAATTGATGCACTGTTCCTTTAAGCCAGGGCCTAGTAAGGAAACCTCCTCTCTGTTTCACCTCGAGGCTTCTATAATGAGACATTGTTACCCTTAGTAGTCAGGCCAGGTCTGCTGTCTATCATTGAGACTTTGTTGCAAATATGTTTTGCCTGGAGCCAGGATAAGCTGAGCCGCCCATAAACAGTTTCAGTTTCACTCCTGCTGCAATGGAAGCTGCCGTTTACTCAGGTCCGGGAGTGGCAGCCTCCATGTTGGTTGGGTTAATTTGCATACAGTCACTCTGGTTGGCTGATGGGCATGGCTTAGGCATCCTGGAGAAACAGTTAATTTCAATATTACGCTTTTATTAGATAAGATTGCCATCTTAGAACCCTCTCTTATTAAATATATTTATAAAAATAAGCTATTAGCAACTTTAAAGTTCAATGTTCATCTAGTTTTTAAGATAAAGAATAAATATCCCACTTAATGCATCTATGGCTAGACCTATATATCTAAAAATATTAGGGTATGTAAAAATGTAAGGGTTTAATGTTGCAAAGTATTCCTCAGGTTATACATAGAATTGTTACAAATATCATACTAATTTGTGACTACCTGAAAAATATCAATTGGAACACAGAGAATATCAGGAAAATGGACATTTGGCACTCGTGGGTAACAGTGCTTCCATTTTTGAGGAATTTATTACAATCATGCCGAGAAGAAGGATTTGATAGGCTAACTCATTTGTCTTCTCTTTTACCCCCATGCTTGCTCTGCTCATATCCTCCCTGCCCTCTAATGATGACAGCCCTTTGACTCACTAATCTTCCAGCCTTCAGTGTTGTCTTGTGTTTTCGGACACAGAACAAGAGATAAAGAGGAACATTTACTTGAGGTCTGAATGGTGTTAGTCATGACAGTAGGGGTACCGTCACTGAAAGTCAGATCCTTCACAGTTCTTGATTCACTTTGCTTTTGGTGTATTTGTCACTGCAGACACCCCCCCCCCCCCCCAGTTCTCTTACTTAGGCACCTCTTGTGTGTTCTCCTTCTGGGCCCCCTGACAATACCAGATGCTGTTTTCTTTCTCTTTTCCTGTGCTCTTTCTACTGAGAGCAGCATGGGTAAGATTTACTCCCATTGGCAGTAGTTTTGGATACTGAAGAGTGATTTAGGGTGATTTACCCTAGAACCACATGACATTTTGTGGCCTTAGGTATATCGTCAATTACGAAGATTTTTCCTTATGAGAATCATATGAATATTGAAGTGATTCATTTTTAGAGTAGTTGATAAATGTGCTCTTGTTACTCTAGCGAAGATATTAGGATTCACACTTGAATAAATGAAAGCAAGAAATGTAGTCTTTTTTAAAATATATTTTATTGATTTTTTTTTTACAGAGAGGAAGGGAAAGGGATAGAGAGTTAGAAACATTGATGAGAGAGGAACATCGATCAGCTGCCTCCTGCACACTCCCCACTGGGGATTTGCCCGCAACCAAGGTACATGCCCTTGACCGGAATCAAACCTGGGACCCTTCAGTCCACAGGCTGATGCTCTATCCACTGAGCCAAACTGGTCAGGGCAAGAAATGTAGTCTTTTAATAATTCAAGTGTCAGCTTGAATGTAAGGAGTTGTAAAATGTAAAAAACGAAAAAGGCTTGCAATAGCCGAATAGAGTAGCACGCACATGTCCTGAAATACTCTTACTGCCTTGCTGCAGACACAGGTTCAAAGCCACTTGTTCAAGTCATGCTTTGATGTGGGAGACATCACATGCTCTGGAAGTAATTTCTGATAATTTTCCTTACAGGCTTGTCACCCTAAAAATAGCTTTTCAAGTGAATCCTTGCTCTCACCCACCTTTCCTGAAACTTGTGATTCATGATTACTAAAAATGTCTATTTATTCATAGCCAGAGAACTAAAAAGCCAGAATATGAATAACTGGAAATACTGTGGAAATTCATGTTAGATCTTTGAATTATCTAGATTCCAAATATCACATTCTACAGGACCTTCTAGTTCCCAAAATAATGTCTGGCCATATCTTTAAATCTATAAAATCATATGAGTTTAGAACGGTCCTAAAGTATATTATAAAGTTTTTATTTCATTTGTGATATTAATTTTCTTATTGAGTTTATTTTGTTAAGCATTTTTATGAACAATTCGGGTTAGAAAAAACCTCAATCATTTGAGATGACAAACTAGTCTTAAACATTTTCATAGTAAAACATGTCTTCAGAGGTGTATTTCTTTTGCAATTCTGATTCCCATTTTTCTCCAGAAAGGCAGTATCTCTGGACAACATATTGTCTTTTTAAAAAATATTTATTTTGGAGATGAAAGGAGAGGGAGAAGGAGAGAATCATCAATGATGAGATAGAATTGTTGATCAGCTGCTTCCTGCACGCCCCCTACTGGAGACTGAGCCTGTAACTCAGCATGTGCCCTTGACCTGAATCGAACCTGGGACCCTTCAGTGTGCAGGCCAATGCTCTATCCACTGAGGCAAACTGGCTAGGGCCAGTTTGTTGTCTTTCTTTTGTTAGCAGGTCCATAAAACTCTTTTAGAACATCACAGTATGCAGAAACGTTAAAACTCGAAGTCCAAGCCATTTTAGTTACATAGCAGAGTCTTTTCTTTTTTCACAGCAGAAAAGTTTTGAGTCCTTCCACTGACAGGCAGATGTTGCGTAAGTACCGCCTCCATATTCATTAGCCCATAATGAATCTATTAACTGAATATGTAAGTTTGGTTAATTAAGATGTAAGACATTTCTTCTGATTTAAAGGGTAATAATAAAAAATTTAAACTGCAACACCATATCAAGCATTTAAGAATTGATAAATGTGAACTGGAAAGTGCACAATTCCAATATAAATTAGTTAATTGCCTCTGTTAATTTAGGTGAAACACATTAGCAAAAAGGTCATTCCATTTGAGGCTTGATGTGTTTTTCAAATAATAAATTAAAAATAGCAAATCAAAGAACATTACGAAATCGGACACGTGGAATCCACCCTTCCAAACCAGAGGTCGCAGAGTGGACTCAAGGAACCTCACAGAGTGAATCTGCTGCGGGGTAACCAGTGATTCTCAAATCAAGTGGCGTCTTAGACACCAGGAAGCTTTGTGAAAGATATCAATGCCTTGGCCCCCTTCTTAAACTAACTGAAACCTCTGGGGTGATGGAACCTGGGTTCAAATCCATTGGACTATTTCATGAATGTCTGAACCTCTGAGTAAGCAGGAGGAGAATGGCGACATCAATCTGTAGCAGACATACAAGCATTAGAAACATGACCTAGTGTCCTACTAAATGCTCTTTTCTTCCTAAGTGGGAAAAAACGGGCTGCCTTGTTCCCTCCTCTATTTCCTCTTCTGGCTAGGTCTGTACCAAAGGGTCTTTACACTTAGAACTCTTAACTCAGATTTGGGAAGTTGGAGGCAAATCTCAGCTCCAAGTATGTGTTCTTGGGAATTCCAATTTTACAAAGAGTTCAACTTAGCAGATGACAATTGTTATCTTTACACTAGAAAACCATTAAAGGAGCTCTTTGTAGAGAACGGTTTTGGAAAATGTTATCTTTATCTCTTGTATTTTCTGTCTCCCAACAGCACCTACAAGAGAAGGTCGTCTCTGGCAAGCCCCAATTAAACTTTGTGACCAGGCTGTCTCCTCTGAATCCTCTCTTTCACTCTGCACTGCATATTCCGACTTCTTTCCTGTCTCATGGCACCTTGAATAACTTCACATATATAGCTACTGTTATTCACAGACTTCTTTTTGCTTTTCACGGACTCTATGTCAATGCTTGGCTTATAATGCATTGTCAATGAGTTTTAGTATTTATTCACAGCTAGTTTATGGTAGAGGAACAGCAGTCAAGGCATCACAGATGCTTTAAAGGGGGAAGATGTGCACCTGAAGCAAGACACCCCTCCTCTGTAGTTTGGGGCTGGAAGTCCAAACTGGATGTCTGTTACTGACATCTCTGCAGCCTTCTCATTTTTGCCTGGTGCCTTTCACAGGCTGGACTGTGTGGTTGAGAAGAAAGAGGCTGGCATTCTTCCTCTGTTGTCAAGACATGTTCCTCATTACCTTTTCAGTGGTTCATTCCAGCGTGTAGTAGAGGGACACAGTGACTGTCCCTTTACTCTCATTTTCTAATGAACATGAATATCACCCCAAATGTCACCAGAGTTCATGTGAGAATTCCTTACACCCAAAGACCCTTTGAGTGAATGACTATGTAAAGGCAGAAGGACTTGGGAAAGAAGCTTATGTTTAAGAATGTGAGAGTCCTGCCCAGCCCGTGTGGCTCAGTGTGTGAGCGTGGACCTAAGAACCAGGAGGTCATGGTTTGATTCCGGTCAGGGTACATGTCCAATTTGCGGGCTTGATCCCCAGTGTAGGGCATGCAGGAGGCAGCCAATCAATGGCTCTCTTCTCATTGTTGATATTTCAATCTCTGACTCCCTCTCCCTTCTTCTCTGAAATCAATAAAAATACATTTTAAAATAAATTAACTAATTAAAAAAAAGAATGAGGGATTCCTTAAGTAGTAACAATGAAGAAATGTGTGGATGTAAAGAATTTTAAAAGTAAAAAGAAAAGTGTCGGGGAGAAACAAGATGGTGGCATGGGGTAGACACCGTATATGCAGCTGTGAACAACTATTTCAGAAAAACCACGAAAAGAACACACGGACACCACTCGCACCCACAGGACGGCTGGCTGAGTGAAAATCCTTCAACTAGAGAAGAGTCTGAGACTCAGAGGAGTGGCGGAAGCAAAGTACAGAGGTACGGAGGCGCGCGCACGGGCTCGGGGAAGGGCTGGTACCGGAGGTTGCGGTTCTTTTCCAAAACGGAGAGAGCCACAAGCTCCCAGCGGCTCTGAACTCCAGTTCCAGGCGAGTTTCTGAGGTCCCACAGACACCCAGAGAAGGG
>PVJC01011613.1:0-41210 GCA_004026665.1 Murina feae
TCTCCTTTAGCTTTTTTTTTTTTTGTCTGTGAAGCTCTTTATCTGACCTTCAATTCTGAATGATAGCTTTGCTGGGTAAAGTCATTTTGGCTGTAGGTTCTTGCTGTTCATCACTTTGAATATTTCTTGCCACTCCCTTCTGGCCTGCAAAGTTTCTGTTGAGAAATCAGCTGATAGTCGTATGGGTGCCCCCTTGTAGGTAACTAACTGCTTTTCTCTTGCAGCTTTTAAGATTATCTCCTTGTCTTTTGCCCTTGGCATTTTAATTATGATATGTCTTGGTGTGGTCCTTCTTGCATTCCTTTTGTTTGGGGTTCTCTGTGCTTCCTGGTCTTGGAAGTCTATTTCTTTCACCAGGTGGGGGAAGTTTTCTGTCATTATTTCTTCAAATAGGTTTTCAATATCTTGCTCTTTCTCTTCTTCTGGCACCC
Organism: Murina feae; assembly: GCA_004026665.1. Classification (NCBI taxonomy): domain Eukaryota; kingdom Metazoa; phylum Chordata; class Mammalia; order Chiroptera; family Vespertilionidae; genus Murina; species Murina feae. Next base: position 432 of record PVJC01011613.1, read on the forward strand.
CTATAATTCTGATGTTGGTACGCTTGAAGTTATCCCAGAGACTCCTTACACTATCTTCATACTTTTTGATTCTTTTTTTCTTTTGGCTTTTCCCGCTGGGTGGGTTTTGCTTCTTTATATTTCATATCTTTGACTTGATTCTTGCAATCCTCTCGTCTGCTGTTGGATCTCTGTATAATATTCTTTATTTCAGCCAGTGTATGCTTAATTTCTAGCTGGTCCTTTTCAAATTTATCAGCGGTTTCTAGAAAATTCTTGAAAAACCTAATAACCGTTGTTTTGAACTCTATATCCAGTCGTTTGTGTTCATCCATTTCTGTCATTTGTGACCTGCTTCTTAGTCTCCGCATTTTGGCTTTCTGTGTATAGGGCCCAGCGATTCAGCCTCCCCAATCACCTAGGGTGGACACTCTTGTTGTATGCCTTTGAAGGCTGGGTGCACAGTCTTGTAGTTATCACTGGGAGGTATCACTGGGAGGAAATGATCTGCAGGCTTTTCTCCTCGTTGTTTGGGGTTTAGATCTTTTGGAGTTCTGTCCCAGCTGCAGACCTTTAGGTTATGCTGAAGGCAGGCAGGCACACAGCTTGGGTGGGGTTGTAGGTGGGATGGGGCGGGGTCTCAGGGTCACTGGGGTGGAGCAACCCACAATGGCTGCTGCAGTTTCTCTGGGTTTGGTGTTTCCAAGCCCTGGGATCTGCAGCGCCTCTCAGTCCCCGAATCTCCGCGTCAGTGATCACTGCAAACAGCACTGCTAGAATGCCACTGGTCTTCTGCCCCGTTGCCCTACAGCCCACGTCGCATTCAGTGCGACCCCGGAGTTTATGATCTCCTTCCAAGCTGTGGACCGAGTGCAGCCACCGCTCCCTTTCACCCACGCCACCTCCGTTCCGCGCGTTCGTACCTCTCAGTTTGGGCGCTGGGAGCTTCTACTCAGTCTCAAAGCACTCCTTCTCTTGCCTTCTGGTTGTAAAGCTTCCCCTCCCTTGGTTCTGGAGGATGGCCGCTTATCTGTATAGTTGTATTTCTATAATGTAGGTGTGGAGGCTGCACATTTAGGTATATACCTCATGCCGCCATCTTGGTTCTCCTGGACTTGTGTAACTTTGGTTCAAACTGTCAGACACCCTCACTAATAATTTATGTGTTATTCAAGGGCAGAAACAATGATGTCATCACCTCTTTGTTCCCATAGTATGCCCGGCTCACGGAAGGCCCTTAGCAAACTCCCAGGAATGAACAAATTTCCTATCAAGAGGTGTCTCTTATTTATTTTCAGTTTTATGAAATATTGACAAATAACACTATGTACATTAAGATGTACCACATGATTTGATAAATGTACATATTACAAAATAGTCACCAGATTAAGTTAACACCCATTAGCTCACAGTTTCTTTTTTTTCTTGTAATGACAACTTTTAAGATCTACTCTTTTAGTAACTTTCAAATATATAATATAGTAATGTTAACCATAGTCACAAGTTACACATTGTACCCCCAGAACTTATTATCTCATAGCTGGGAGTTTGTACCTTTTACCCATTTTCCCCACCACTTCCCTCTGGCAACCACAAATGTGATATCTGTTTCTATGAAGTTTTGTTTTTAAGATTCTAAATATAAGCAAGGTCATAGTATATGTCTTTCTCTGTCTGACTTCATTTAGCATAATCCCCTTAAGTTTTTATCCATGTCACAAATGGTAGGATTTTAATCTCTTTTGTGGTTGAATAATATTTCTTTGTACATATATACCACATTTTCATTTCCTCTAGCTTTATGTCCCCCACGTTCTCCATTAGCATATTAAGCTGCATTTAAATCTGAGTAATTAATGAGGCTGTAGGATAGAGCCTAGACTGGAGTCCTTTGCCCATTAGTGATAGAGACATATTTCCACGTTGACTGTGGGTGAGGCGGCTCGACCATATTTCATCGAATTTAAGACATCATCAGTTGTAAGAGTCACCATTTTATTTTATGCATTATGAAGGAATATTAAATAATTCCATTTAAACAATCCCACAATGCTTTATTTTCCCTTAGAATCTTTATTCTGTAATGAAAGAACACCTTTAGAGTTACGCAGACGTAGATTATTATCAAGTATCACTCTTGTTCATAACGAAGAGGAAAGTATTAGCAAAATAAATTGGTTAAAGCACTTCTGAAACTCTCATTCAGAGAGGCCCTTCCCCGGAAGTTGCCTTAGAGCATCGAAGGCCATCAACTTTGCATCACTGTGCTCCTTACAGAGTGCTCCCTGCATTTCCCTTGGGGAGGAGAGGAGCGACAGGAAGGGGCCAAGGGGAGGGCCATGTTCTGCTCCCTGAGGTGGGTGATGGTTACATAGAACATTCACTTCGAGAGCATTCATTGAGTGATATAGTTATGATTTATGTATTTTAATTTTATTTTTTAATTGCCTAAAAAGAGAAAACAGGGTCCAGCCTGATCTCCAGGCAGTGACAACTGAATCATGATGAGCCTGGCAGGGAGCAATGCTAAGGCACATCTGTTTCAGAGATCTGAAAATGCACAACCGAAACCCCAGAAGTGCACTTCAGGATAATGAAATCCAGTATTTATAAGTCCACCTAACAGTCAGGCCACATTTTCTTTCTTGTCCTCAAAGTTGTCATGCATTTGTCAAGTAGCGTGCCAACAGCCAGGGTGCTCCTCCCACAGTGCCCCTCCATCCAGCATCTGTAAGAAGCACAAAATATAGCACCAGAGCACAGTGTGACATTAGGGTTTGAGCTCAGTCCTGACCCGCTTCCCTTCTGTGGTGCCCACAGAGCCATCCTATTAGCAACCTCTTTCTAGGTATTCCCTGACATGGCTATCTCCCCAAATCTGTTTCACAGAATCTGCTGTCTTCCTCTTTGAAATGAGGTTTACATCTGCCCTCTCTCACCTTCCCCACCTGTTACTTTTGCTTCCTCAGAGACGAGAAATTGTGATTAGAGACTTATGCTGAAAAGGCTGTGAGTCATAATTCATGACCGTGGCAGCCATGTGCTCAATCCACTCTCCTTGACCCGTGTGGACTCAGTCCCAGTTCAAACCTGCAACCTGGTGCCTTGTGCAGGGATCTGAGGCAACCTGTGCTTACCCTCCTGACAGCAGCTCCTCTGCTTCTCCCACACCTGCTGACCTCTCCCTGTCAGCCATGCAGCTTAGCCCTTCTCTGCTCTCTAAGGGGTTCTATGCTTCACATGTGCTCTGGTTCATGATCCCCAAGTCCGTATCTAGCTGGACTCCTGGAGCTACAGCAATCAGTTTCATCTGTCCCCATGCAGCTGTGTCCCAGCAGGCACCCTGAACCCAGGGAGCTGGGGGTTGTGTTGCGATGGATGCCGCAAAGGTCCTGAACATGGGTCCCGAATGACCACAGGCCCTCCGCTCCTCCCCAAGCCCCCCACCTGTGCTCCTTTTGGTCAGGGACGTCACTGGGAGGCCGCTTCTTGACACTTTGCCCACAGAAAACTGTTGATGCTTTGGAAGTCTCTGCTTCAGATTTAAGACAAGAGGATAAATAAGTTCCTCCCAAGGCCACGCTACAGTGGTAACTCATTACATTCCACAAACCAAAGAGAGGTTCATAGCCCACCCCATGGGAAAGTCGGTACTCTGTTAACATCAATTGCTCTCTAGAGATTCTCCCGGTCCATCTCTACTTAGCAGGAATTGATCTTGACTTCAGAGAGATGTAGCTCAGGCATCTTCCCTGACAATCTCCTTGCCTTTGGATGTGGTCTTGCATCTTCCGAGCTGCCCTCTACTCCAACCTTGTGCCTCTTTTACAGGCATTTGTGTCTGAGCGCACAATTTACATTCATACTTGTCTTAATTTTCCTACTAGATGTGCACTTTTTAAAGATTGAGTTCATAAATTCTTCTTCTTTGTATAGTGCTTTGCACACAGCACCTACGCAGAGACAGTGGAACTGCTGAATGAGTTTTGTTTGCCTTGTGGTATATTTGCAGTTCACTGAGGCCAAGGAGTGTGTGGTGGTCTCTCATGCAGCCTAGCAGAATGGCTGAGGGGCAGGGTTTAGAAACTTTATTGATTGAAAGATCAATAGTGACCCTGTAGCCTTTTCTCCTTTTGGTTATAAATACATTGGCAGTGCAGTTTGTCTTATGCTGCTTCCTCCCTTCTCTGAGTACCAAGGGCAGTGAGAGGAAGTGTGTGGTGATGATTAGGCTGAGGCGGGCCAGCTGACTTTGCAAACTATTGTAGAGGTGGAGGAAGCAGCCTGTGGCCATGGAGGTCACCTTTGAACCATGACCTGTGAGTTTTCAACAATAGATATTCACTGGACAACTCTTGTGCTTGGTACTGTCCTGGGCCATGAAGAGGTGCAGCCGATTAGAGACTAGCCCTGACACTCAAGAGTAGAATCCTCCTGTCGGTTGCCAGTTCAGACATGCTCCCAGTGTAGGGGTTACCTCTTTCAAGCCAGCTGCCAGTGAGCAGGCCACCCTGTGTGGGACCCAGTTGTTTATTGGGCCTTAACTCTCCACAAGAGAAGCTCCTGAAGCTGCCTGAGATGCTGCTGCTGTTGTATCCCAGGGAGTAAGTCAGCCTCTTCAAGGTTCACAGCAGAAAGACAATCCTCTCCCACTGGGAACTTCACCACAGGGATTCTGTTTTGATTATCAATTAGACTGTTGGCACTTCCGGTGCTACCCAGAGAAATCAGCCAGGAACAGTCCGTGACCCCGTGCTTGCCAGAAGCCCTTTGGGACATCTGCTGTTTGAGGGAGAGGACCCTCATGGGCATGTTAGCGGTGACATCTCCTGGTGTATGACGCTGCATCCCTGCATCACCAGGGGCTTCTCATCTTCACCGAGCAGCATGCTCCAGCCAGACCAATACTTACACCAAATTCATTTTATGAATGCCCTCAGCTTTTGGGGGGGGGGGAGTCAATTAAAAAATGTAAGTCTCAACATCTCTATATCTCTTCAAGAACCTTGTTAGAGACTTTCATTATAATTAGTGTCTTTTCATTTGAGAGCCTCCTTGACAAATTCATTTTTAAATTCAGTGTCTTGGAAAAAATTACTCTGCAGGTGAATTTGTCAGAATGAAAAGAATTTTATGACCTAGTATGCTTCCTATTTTTGCTTTGGCTGCCAGGAAACACCACTGCATTCGTTGCCCAGCGGCAGTCATGGTTTTCTTGGATTCCACTGACCTGTAAGTAGCCCTAGATCCATGTCAAATAGATATAAATCCATGTCTGAACAGCTGCTCGAGCACACTGACATCTAAAAAGACGTTCTGACATTTCTTCTTACTGACATGTGTATATTCACCAGAATGACTATTGCCTCAGAGCCCCAAATGCCCAAAAGTCTCTTCTTGGTTATAAGGCAATGCCAGTTACCAGCCAGCCAGGAAATGATGAGTGGATTTGTTTGTCAGGAGCTGTATTAGGGCGAGCGGTGCAGCCCCTGGCAGAGGCAGACCTTGTGGTCTCAGAGTGTGAGGTTCTGAGCAACAGGAAGCACATTTTTTTAAAGAGCCTGGGCTTGCGCTGCAGGCTGGCTGGAGCGCTGGAGAGCCAGGCTGTGCCGTGGGGCTCCTGGGTGTCCTCACCTCAGCCTGCCCAGGCCAGCCAACTGGGGTCCTTCCCTGACTCGTGGCTGCAGGGATTGGGGCACCTGGGGCAGCAGTGAGTGTGGTGGAGCTGCACGAGAGGCCTCTGCCACTGCTGTGAGGCAAATTGTGTGCTGCCAGTTACGAGGGGTGTGGGAGGGGGATGGGAGTTGTTCCCATATCTCTAGATTCCCAGACTCCACCAGGGCAGAGCCAGGTGCGCGGGGCAGCTGAGGGGCATTCTGTGGAACCTCAGTAATTTGCATTTTATCCGTTGTGTTCACAGCACGTTCCTTACAGGGTGATTGCATTGAACAGTATGCTGAAGGCTTCTCTTCCTTCTCCCTCCTCTCTCCTCCAGCTATTTCAGTGGGGCATGATTTTCCTGGAAACTGTTCATTATTATGTCACTTAATAGCTGAACAAAAGCAGATAACAGTAATCTAGTAATTGATCAAGTTCAGTTATCTCAAGACAGCCCAAAGACCAGCAATCTAAGTCCGGGGGGTGTCTATCCTAATTCCTGCAGCCATACCCAGACTGATTGTTGACCTCTGTTAGGTCAGTTTGACATACAATATTCTTCAGGGGATCAGAGAACTCTATTCAGTGGGTGCCTCCAAGTTTGTAGATGTCACAAGAGAGATAGCCACTGGCTAGGTGCAAAGAAACAATTCAGATTTCTGTTGGCGTTGAAATGGTTTAAAAATAAAAGTTTGCCTATTGACAAAGAAAGACTAGAAAGGCCCACACAGAAATGGTGATGGGTTGTGGGATCAAGAGGTTTTTCTTCTGCCTGGCCAGTGTAGTTCAGTGGTTAGCATTGACCTGTGAACCAGGAGGTCATGGTTCAGTTCTAAGTCAGGGCACATGCTCAGGTTGTGGGCTCGATCCCCAGTAGGGGGCATGTAGGAGGCAGCAGATAGATGATTCTCACCATTGATGTTTCTATCTCTCTCTCCCTCTACCTTCCTCTCTCGGAAATCAATAAAAACATATTTTTTTAAAAAATTTTTATTCCTCTTTTCTATTTCCAAACCTTTCTTTGATGATTTGTTTCTAATAAAGGAAAATAAAATGAAGTGATCTCGACAGGCTTGACCAAGTTTTAGGGAGAATCCATTTAGCAGGACAGTGTGAAATTCTGGTTGGAAGCTCAGTGGCAGAGAAGGGATTTGTTGGGCACTGGCCCCCCGGGTCTTCTTTTTAGGCCAGAGGTTCCCAAATTTTCACAGCATCTTCGTGTCTCAGTCATTTTTTCCCTGGAGCCTTAGGCTAAAACAAATGCCTAATAGTTGAGCAACTTAATAAGTATTTGTGTCTTACAACGTACTAGCTATTGGCATTAGTTTTCTCTAGCTGCTTAAAATCACATAAAAAATACTTAGTGGCTTACAACAACACATTTGCTGTTTTATAGCTCTCGAGGGCAGACACTCAAAAGCAGAGAAGCATTGGTCAGACCATCAAACCTCAGAGGGAGGGCAGGGGAGGGTGAGGGGACGGGGGAGAGATCAACCAAAGGACTTGTATGCATGCATAAAGCCTAACCAATGGACACAGACACTAGGGGGGTGAGGGCACAAGCGGGGGATTTGGGGGGCAATGGTGGGACAAGGACACATATGTAATACCTTAATAAAGAAAAAATAATTTAAAAAATTTTTTAAAACACCAAAAAAATAAAAATAAAAAAGCAGTCTTGTTGTGCTAACATCAAGGTGTGGGCAGGGCTGGTTCCTTGGGAGGCCCCAGAGGAGAATCACATTCCTTGGCCTTTTTCAGCTTCCAGAAGCTTCCTGCATCCTTGGCTTGTACATGTTCCGCCACCTTCCAAACCAGCATCAGAGCATCATCCCTTCTCCTCTGATGCTGCCCCTCCTGCCTCCCTATTATAAGGACCTTTGCTATTACGTTGGCCCACCCAGATAGTCTCATTTCCCCGTCTCAGGGCCTTGTTCATAGCGGTATCCCCAGCTCCTTGCACAGTAGTTGATGCCTACAGCTGCCAGTGAGTATGTGTTGACTGAGTAGGTGGTTAAGGCCTTTGGAAGTTACAGGCTGACTTGGAATTTTAGCCTAATTTGGTTGGTAGAGACTTCTGCCATAAGACTCTGCCGTAAGATTTGGGACATCATTTGTAAAAGTGCAATTGTGGGAAGGTTTTCCTGCTTCCAGTCCATGAAAAGTATTTTTAAGATCCACACGCTGACACTGCAGAGCTTCTGCCACAATTTAAAACCTGGAGTGTCAGAGTCTGGATCTACTGTGGGTCTGACAAAGCAAATGGATTGCAGCTTGATCCACAGATGTGTTTTCTTTGGCCAACGACATGTTTTGAAGTAAATGTAAATGAGTTGCCAAGGTTGCAGAATTGGAAGATTTCACATAGTAGATTTCAACGTTGTTTGGTGAGCTCTTGGACTCTGATACCACTGGGCCTGAGACCTAGCACCTGGCTAGGTCTGAGCAGGGACAGTGAGGTCAGTTCCACTGGGCTCACTTCCTCTGTGTTGGCCCAACACAGGCAATCCACTTGAGGTGTGGGATCCTGGTGTGCTCAGCGTGCCTCACCTTGTCCTGCACAGAGGCCCCAAATCACATTTCCTTCCTGGAGGAAAAGGGCGGGATGACTTTCAAGGCCTTGAGCACCAACTGCCTTCACCCTCCCCTTAGTTCTGTGAACAGGGTTGGCAGCCCTGCCTTCTCTGCAACCTGGGCTGAGGGGCCCGGGGCTGCCGTGTGAGATGACAGAGCACAGGCCCCTGGGGCCCGAGTGCTGAAGTCCAATGCCTGCCTGGAGCTCAGGCCTGGGCCCTCATTTGGGGCATCTCCATCTCACTTCGTCCCCTTCTTCCTGAGCCCACAGAGGAGGCTCCTGGGAAAGGGTGACTCATTCTCAGGATTTTCTAGCTGAGCCTGCTCTGGGAGAGCTTCTCATGAGCCTCAGGCTGGACCAGAAATAACCATGATAATTGGGTCTGATCTTGAACCTCCTGTGCGGTGGGGGTTCTGCTGTGGTGCATAGCACAGCCCTTATGACCACTTGAAATGTTTCAAGCTACTTGTTTCCTTTTCCCTGTGGATTTTTATTTTTTCATTCTGCATTGTTGTGGTAAAGAACAAAATAAAAAGGGGAAATTACCTCGGTGCCAGCCCTGTAATATACTTCTGTATTCTTCTCCAGTCTTTTCCATATGTATACATAATTGTAATTATTGTAAAATTAAAATTCACTCACTCAGGATTCTCAGAACCTGGAACAGAGGGCGGCATAGGCTTAATAATTATTTGTTGACTGTAAAATATTTTGTTTGCTTAACTTTAAAGCGAACATTCTCTGATGTTCTAATTGTTTTCTAATTGTATATCTACTAATTGCCATTGCATCAAATTGTTATATTTATTTGCCATTTTACTATATTTAGATTTTACCCTCAATTTATCAGGATTAGAAATACGTTGCGGTGAGCATTTTTCTTCACATAACTATTTTTGAGTGTTTTGAGTTATTTTCTTAGGATAAATTCTGAGCATTTAAATTTCTGTATCAGAGGAGAGAAAAATGAGAATTATAGAAATTGCTTTTTAAAGTATCCCTATAACCAGAGTTGTTAGAAAATTTAGTTTTATCATAACCTCGTCAGCATTCGGATTATAAATTTTAAATTTTTACTAATTTTATAATATCAGATGGTACCTACTTGTTTTAATATGGGTTGAAGAATTGTCTAAGCATTTAATAGTGGCGTTTCCTTTTGTGTGCCTTACTGTTTGAGGAGTTTGCATATCTTTTGGGATATAGATTTTTTTAGTATCTATCAGACTATAGATTTTTTTTAGTTGGATTTGAGTTAATTTATAATATTAATTGATTGACTCAATTTTCCTATCATAGTGATTGCAAACATTTTTCTAGTGTGTGATTTTCCATTTTAATGGAAGGTGTGTTATAGGTGTGACTTTCTGTTGTGCAGAGATTCTGAGAACATCACTGCCAGCGGGACCTTACAGAGCTAACCCAGAGGGCAGAGGCCTCAGCTCAGTGACACGGCTGGGGAGCGGGTAGCCCAGGTTGCCCGAATCGCCAGCCCTCTGATCTGAGCTCCTAAGAGTCCCTTTTGCTCTTCTTGCCCCAAATGTTCTTTTGCACTGAGGTTCATGGGTCTCTTTTTTGGACCAAAGCAAGCTTTGTAGGACTCTACTGAGGGCATGCTGTTGCCATTCTGATGACAAGGAGCCAGCCACTCCATCTTTCTGACTCGGCATTTAAAAATACCCTGGACTGAGGAATTTGGAGAAACCCATAATTGATAAGCTCTGAGCAGGCAGTAAATACAGTTCTGTTTCCCTCAGAAGATGCATTAGAAGATGCATCAGTAGCCTCTGTCTGCCAGGTGTCGTCCCATACATTTGGGTCGGTAAAAAGCGGAGGAGAGGGATGTGGCCCTGGCTCGGGATTGCTCTTGCCTGGAGGGGCTTTGGCAACCAGAGGACTTCTTCCCACTTCGTCGCTGGGAAGGGAGGGCCCCAGAATGGGTTAGGTGACTCCCAAACTGGCTGTCGGGAGACCTGGTTTACAAACAGAGATTCTGTCACCAGCTCTGCTACCACATAGTCTGTGTCGCCAACTCTGTGGACCCTCAGAACATGTCCATGGTCAAGTTGTTTCATCATCAGCAAACATACATGAACACTTACTTAGTCAAGACTGTGCTGGGCACTCGGCTTGCTACAACAGTGGCTAAGGCCTGATGCACCCTCCTGAGGTTATACTTTAGTGGGATAAACTAAATGGCTAATATCTACCTGCCAAACAGACAGAATTATAAATGAGTGTAAGTAAAAATGCCAGAGCTCAACAGGGTTAAAAAGGGAAGCTTAGAAGAGCTGAGCTAAGCCAAGCCTCCAGGGATGGACAGAATTCTGGGTGGGAAAGAGGGAGGAAGATGGAGGAGAAGGAAGAGTAACAGGACAGACACCAGAGGCAAATGTCATTGTCCAGGGTGGCTGTAGTGCAGGGAGAAGGGAGGAAAGGGAAGTTGGGTCCAGATGACCAGCGATGTTAGAAATTGTCTTAGGGCCACTGCCAGTGTGGCTCAATAATTGAGCAGCAACCTATGAACCGGGAGGTAATGGTTCGATTCCCGGTCAGGGCACATGCTTGCGTTGTGGGCTTGATTCCCAGTGTGGGGTGTGCAGGAGGCAGCCGATCAAAGATTCTCATCATTAATGTTTCTAACTCTCCCTATCCCTTGCTCTCTGAAATCAATAAAAAGGAAAAAAATAAATTGTTGGAGGGTTTGAGTGGGATGATGAGAAGGGATATATATCTGAAGCCTGGGCAACTTCTGGGTCTTGAGTGGAAGAATGCTAGGAAAGCTCAGAAAGGAAGAGATATGAGCCTCGGGGGTAAGGGGCCCATGTGCTTAGCAGAAGCCTCTTTTCCTGAGACTCCTGACAACACCCATCTTCCACAGCTATTGATCCCAGGGACAGTGGGCAGCAGGTGTCTAGCCTGCATCCGACTTTATCCATTGTCCTCAGTCTGGTAGTCTGGAGTGGAGAGAGGGCTTCTTGAAGTCTATTTGGAGAAATCCTGATGGTATTTATTTGCTCACTTATTCAACAAATACTTACTGAGTGCCTACTCTGTACATATCAGGTACTTAACAGTAAAGCGGACAAGAGGAGATGACGGTAGTATGGAGAGGTCCCAAATTCTGGAATTTTGGGGCCTCTTCTTTTACAGGGAATTGGGTAACCTAGTTCATTAAGTCTGGATTCTCAGTGCTGAATTTCCCTTACACAAGGAGCTGCTCTCTTGCTGATCATGTGTGTGTGCTTCCATCCTAGATGCCTTAGGGCCACGTCAGCTGCCCCAGAGGACTCATTCCTGGTGGCCAGAAGTTGCCAAGCAACTCACATGTGTTTGGCAGGCTCCCTTGGAGTCTTCAGCTCCCAGTGACATTCCTGGAAATCCAGTCCTCCAATCAACCCAGTTGGCATCCTCCTCGGCAGCCCACCGAGCCATGGAGGCCCCGGAGGTCCCCGTGGGCTCACTGATTGACTTTGAGACAGAGCCATCTGCCTCCTCACCCATGGAGGCGCTGCCACCAAAGCTGCAGGATGGGGACAGCTCCCAGGGTGATGGTGGGTCGGAGAGTGAGACCACAGAGTCAGCAGATAGTGAGAATGACATGGGCGAGTCGCCCTCTCACCCATCCTGGGACCAGTACCGCCGCTCCTCCTCCAATGAGTCCTTCTCTTCCAACCAGAGCACGGAGTCAGCCAAGGATGAGGAGGCCCTGGAGCTCAGGGAGTTCATGCGCAGCTACGTGGAGAAGATCTTCTCCGGAGGGTAAGTCCCCGAGGCCTCTCCAACCTGAGATCTGTCCTTGAGCAGAGCGTCACCTGGGCCAGGGCTCCCAGCTGCTCACCAGCCGGTGATAGGCCTCCCCAGTGGGTCACAGCCCCTCCCCGGCTGCAGATAGAACCAGGTGGGCAATTTTCACCCTTTCTTTGATCCCACCACTGCTTTGACCACTCTACCAACACCCTCATCTCACCATTGCTGAATCCAAGGACATTAGTTTTGCTTTCCCAGTATTTGCACTTTCATGCCAAAGTCGTGCTTGGTTTAGGGGGCCACAATTATTAGCTGGCATTCAATTTCTGGGCAGTATAAGGCAAGAAGATATCAGAGTCATGATCCTTGTGATGAGCCTTAAGCAGCTGCTAGGGTGGGGACTCCTCCTAGCACCTCTTCCTGGCCTTTCTTTCACGTTTCTTGAAGGGGTGGGTAAGGAGCATGGCATTGGGAGCAACAGAAAGTAGGAGTGAGAGTTAGAATACAGGAGAAACAGGGAGCCTGTGGATAGGTTCTAGCTCTCCCGCTTTATGTAATTACTGTCTCAACCAAGGGCCAGGGGAGGCAAACAGATTCAGGGGTGTCAGGTGTAAACTGGAGAGCTTGCATCATTCACAGCAGCATGTTCAAGGCTAAAAGTCTGGCTACTCAGACTGTCTTTTTTAAATATCCTATCCTATCTAATAAAAGAGCAATATGCAAATTAGTCATCACTTCGTGACAAAGACGGCCGCGCCCATAGCCACAAGATGGTGGCGCCCACTCTGCCTCAGCCCTGCAACTGAAGTAGCCAGGCCTGTTAGCCAGGCAGGTGGTCAGGGAGGCAGAGGGGGCTGAGAGGCAGAGCCAGCAATCGCAGGGACCTGGGAAGGAGCGGAGCCAGCGATCACAGGGTTTGGGGGTCTTCTGCCCAGGCCTGCAGCCTGGGAAGGGGCGGAGCCATAGATTGCAGGGGTTTGGGGGTCTTCTGCTCAGGCCTCTAGTCTCGGGCAGAGATTACAGGCCTGGACAGGGGCAGAGCTGGCAGTCGCAGCGTTTGAGGGTCTTATACCCAGGCCTGCATCCTAGGCCAGAGGTTACAGGCCTGGGTAGGCATGGAACTGGGATTGGAGGGGCAGGGGTGGAGCCAGTGATGGGAATGAACTACAGAGGAAACACCTTTTCTTAACGCTCATTGGCTAAGCTCCCTGTATGCCACTGGTAATATTCTTAGTAACTTGGGTAATAAGAGTCCAAAAAGGCGATCTAGGGTTTTTCCACCACACTCCTGGAGGAAAAAAATGAAGGTTCACTGCTGGAGGGCTAAGAAATATCATATCCTGCCCTACCCGGTTTGGCTCAGTACATAATGCCTCAGCTTGCTGACTGCAGGGTCTGGGTTCAATTCTGACCAAGGGTATGTACCTAGGTTGCAGGCTCCTCCCTGGCCGGTGTCCAGGTCAGGGCTCATGCAAGAGGCAACCAATCGAAGTGTTCTTCTCACTTTGATGTTTCTCTCTGTCTTTCCCTTCTCTTCCACATTCTCTAAAAATCAATGGAAATACATCCTCAGGTGAGGATAAAAAAAAAAGAAAGAAAGAAAGAAATGTCATATCCTATGAAAGACACATCTTGAAAATGCCTAAAGAAAGTTGTCATTTTTTCATGGTGCAGGGACGAGTCCGTGTTGATGAAAACACCTTGGTGGCTATGGTGACTGGCAGTGGCTGCAGCAGTGGAGTAATGGGGCTGGTGGCTTCCTCTGATTAGCCTGATCGCCTCCCACAAAGGGAGGCCAGACTGCGGCTTAGGCTCGCTCCCCATGGGGAGCAGGGAGCAGGCCTACACTGTCAGTAGGACATCCCCTGAGGGCTCCCAGTATGTGAGAGGGGGCAGGCTGGGCTGAGGAAACCCCCCCTCCAGTGCACGAATTTCATGCACCAGGCCCCTAGTATATAATAAAAGGCTAATATGCAAATATTAGTGACTGAATGGCAGAACAACTGGTCTCTATGATGCTCATTGACTCCCAGGAGGCAGATGCTCAATGCAGAAGCTGCCCTCTGGTGGTCAGTGTGCTCCCACAGGGGAAGTGCCACTCAGCCAGAAGCCAGACTCCCAGCTGGCGAGCACAGCGGCAGTGGTGGTAGCCTCTCCTGCCTCCGCTGCTGCGCTAAGGATGTCTGACTGAGGGCTCCCAGACTGAGATGGTGCAGACTGGACTGAGGGACCCGCCTGGGTGCAAGAATTTCGTACACTGGCCCTCTAGTATAATATATTTTTATTGATTTCAGAGAGGAAGGGAGAGGGAGAGAGAGAGAGATAGAAACCATCAATAATGAGAGAGAATCATTAATCAGCTGCCTCCTGCTCCCTCCTGATCAGGGATCAAGCCCACAACCCAGTCATGTGCCCTGACTGGAAATCAAACCATGACCTCCTGGTTAATAGGTCAACACTCAATCACTGAGCCAGGCTGGCTGGGCCCAAACTGTCTTTTATGGACCCAAAGCATCAGCATCACTGGCAGCTCCTTAGAAATGCAGTCTTGGGCAGCACCCCCGCCCCACACACACTGGCCTGGATCTGCCTTCTAAGAAGGCCTCACACAAGTGTAACTGCCCATGCACATCGCATCTGAGGAGCTCTGGACAAAGGGGAAGTTTTCCAGTTTCATTAAAGCAGTAAAGATGTCTGCTTATTGACACTCTGCAAAGAATACATTCTTTTCTATCATGACTTAGGTCCCTTGTTTATAAACTGGCATTGTTGGAGGCAAACTCAGGTGTGCCTCAGTTTCCTGTGCAGTTAAAAAAGAGAATTTCAAATGCTGATCCATCTATTTGACTATCTAAAAATTGTGTATGTTTGATTTTAAATGCATTCTGGGAGAGCAGTAGATGTGGCTTCCTATTTATTTTGTTTGACTAACACTGATATTAGTCAGCTTTCTCTGAGCACACCCAGTTAACGAACAGGGGAGAAAGCCCAAATCTTGTCAATTTGCCAGGAAGGCTGATCTGTGTTTGCGGCAGGCTGTCGGCATCATGGAACATGGACAGCTGGATCGGACTCATTTTCAAGAACATTCCAGAAATCACTGCAAATGGCTGGCAAATTCTTGTATTTCATCTGGTGTTTGGGGATAAATGAGACCAAGATGTTTTCTACAGAACCTTAAATAAATGAAATATTGGATAAGCCAATTGATCTTCAGCCCCTACTTCATTTTTGCGGTCATTGAATTTTGGGTGGAGTATTCACCCCTATGAAGGCTGATCAGAAGTGATTTGAGATCAGTGAGCACTTTGTCCACTCTGGAGATGGTGAGTGGTGACCCGCTATGGTCCCCCAGTCTCCACTCCTCACACAGAGTAGATAGAGATGAGAAGACTGGCTTTTCAGAAGCTCAGAGGCTTAGCAACCATGCCTACCTTCTGATTGGTGGGAGGGGCATCAGATGCTTGTTCCACTGAGGCTGAGGCATCCTTGAATTCACTGGGTGGGTCCATGCTGGCTTCAGCACTGGAGATTAGTGAGATGAGCTAGAGAACTAGCCCTCAGAGGAGGTTGATGTCACCCTTGTTAGTGCTTGGACCATCGAACTGGAGGCAGGAGGACCAGGGAGAAGGAACATGGGCTTTGGAGCCAGGAAGTCTGATGGAGCCCCTGTGCACTCCCCAACTCTGCCTGGTCCCCCAAGCCAGTCTGCCCACCTTTTGAAATAGAAATAACACCATTTCCTTGAGAGCATTGCCCAGAGGGTAAGATGAGCTGACAGAGTTCAGGCAGCTGTACTCAACGGGTGTTCCTCTCTTTCCTCTTCCCCCTGCGGTAACCTGTTTTGTTCCAGAGGAGTGAAAGTTATTCCCTCTGCTCTTTTTTTCAGGGAGGACTTGGACCAGGAGGAGAAAGCCAAGTTTGGGGAATACTGCAGCAGCGAAAGTGGAAAAGGCCGGGAGTGGTTTGCTCGATATGTGAGCGCCCAGGTGAGAGCAGGTGTGATGGGAGGGGGAGGGCGGCGATGGGGAGGGGCTGGTGATATGTAGCATCCTCTTTCCTTTTGATTCCTCCACTCAGGAGAAAGGAGTGGAGGGAAATGACCCGACGGAAGAAAAAGTAGCACTTATCTCGAGATGTTCTGAAAGGCCTACTTAGAATAGTGGGACGTGGCAGGTAGCTCGTTTGGTTGCCCCGCTGGGAAGGACTGAGTGAGAAACGGGCCCGTCTACCACATGAAAGTCCAGAAAAGTCTGTCTTTTAAAGGCAAGCATGTGGGTTCTGTCCATGCGTATTTTTATTAAATAACCTCCAGTATGCATTTTTTCTAAAGCTATGTTCAGGACCATGACAGCCTGTAAGTTCAGAAAAGAATTAAGTTTTGTAAATATTCAGATTCCTTTTTTTCCCCCTATAAAGTGGCTTAAGTTCTTAGTTTTTAAAGTGTTTTTTCTCCCAAATAATTTATTCTTCAAAGAGAAATTAGAAAGCACAAATAGAAAACCTACTAATAAACCTACAGTCCAGAAAAGGCCAATGTTGTCATTTGGGGTTTTGCCCCTCCACAGTTTTATATGGGGGTGAGGGGTGAAGTTCCGAGGCGAGGCAGTAAAACAGCTGCCTGTGCTCTGCGGAGCTGTGTCCTCTGCTGGGTGCCAGCACCCGCCTGGGTCCTGGCTCCTCAGGGCAGGGGAGGCTGTATGGTCCCGGGCTCTCACCCGGCTGCCTTGAGAGATGCTCAGTGTGGTAAGCCCTCCGCCCCTCTGAGCTGCCCTATGCCTCTGCCGCCTGGCTGCCCGATGACGTGTCTGCCCTCCCCCCGACAGCGCTGCAATTCCAAGTGTGTCTCAGAGCCGACCTTCTACCGCCTCGTGCAGTCTTTTGCGGTGGTCCTGTTCGAGTAAGTAATGCTGTTGCTCAAAGCCTTTGTCCTAAGGAGCTTGTCTTCCCTTCCTCCTCTGCCCCACGGTAACCCAGTTGTGAGTAAGAGCCACTGAGTCATCAGCTCTCAGCTGCTGTGATGCACCCAGCATCAGCTAAAAGGAGAAGTCGTGACCAGCAGCTATGGGAGGGAGTTAGTGAGAATCCTTACCTGCAGTAGAGACGAGAGGGTGCAGCTGGGTGTGAGTAAGTCCCTCACTCGGGTCCTCAGGGCAGGCTGTGATTACACACAGTTGACCTCACCCTCCTCCAGCAGAGATCTGGAATTGTCTTGATTTCCTGTTGTGAAGTACTTCAGGCTAGGTAACTGCCCACTTAATGATACGACTGGGTGACACAGCCTGCTCTGAGTAGGCATTTGGCCCTGCTGGGCCTTTCTCACAAAGGCGTTGGTAGACAGTATGTGTGTGGGGGTGGAAAGAGCTCCTCTGCCTCTGTGCAGCTGTGGGAGGCAGGCCCTGGACTCGCGGGCCCTCCTCCTGGGACCCACGGCTCTAGAACTGCCAGGCCTGCTTCAGACATCACGGACTTGTATCAGAGCAGGTGATGTGTCCTCCAAATTATGAATCTAAGGGACACAGTTAGGCCTGGGGGAAGCTGAGCAGTGGCTTCAGTGATCCAGGCGGACAGCAGGATTGTGGGTGGGAAAGGAAGGGGCTGGCCTGACAATCACTTAGTATCCTTCCCCCGTCACCTCAGTGTGGCCTCAAAGCAGGGCCTGGTCCCATGGCTTCTACCATGGCCACCTCCCTGTGTCCCCGTGTCCTTCTTGTCCTTGCCTTCCTTCTCACAACAGAAATGTAGCTCTTCTCTTCAATCTTAATCCCCCTGTGTCTCGGTGTCTCCTCATCATTCCACCACGAACATGGGGCATGTCCTGGAGGATAGGAGCAAAGAGCCGAGGATCTGTGCTGCCTGCGCTTGTCCAGAACACCCAGTTCAGGATGTAGCCCGGGGGGAGCTGGGGGCGCCCGCCTCAGCTGAGAGCTCATGTTGCCTCGCGCGCCATGCTCTTAGACACAACAGTCTTCAGCTTCCAGACATTTGCATCTACAGACGTTTTCGTGAACCCATAGTTGGTGTAGATTGTGCCTGTCCCACATGGTAACATACTTACCTACTTCTCAATTTTTCTTTGCATTTTTCCTTAAATAAAATTAAAGGAAACATTAAATTCAAGTTTCAACCATGCTAAAACACAAAATCTTTCCATTACTTTGTGAGCATATATATTGTTGTAGGATTGCAGACAAAACAGAACTTCAGAATATTTTGAAATATTTATTAATTTTTTGAAGTATGTTTTATAATTTTAGTTCATTAGATCTTTAGCTTTTACTTTTATTTAGTCTGAATGGTTTTATTAGTAGTTTAGTGCTTTATATTCATTAAATTATTTTTATATTAAAAGAGCAACAAAAATGACCCCAACGCACTGTCTAAATAATTTCTATTGACTTTTTCTTTAAGCATTGTTTGTTCAAGGTTAAAAATTAAACTAGCTCTGGCCAGTGTTGCTCAATGGTTAGAGCATCCGCCTGCTCACTGGAGGGTCACCGGTTTGATTCCTAGTCAAGGGCACATACCTGGCTTGCAGGACCAATCCCACCCCTGCTCAGGGTACATGTGGGAGGCAACCAATCAATGTGTCTCTGTCATATCTCTCTCTCTCTCTCTCTCTCTCTCTCTCTCTCTCTCTCTCTCTCTCTCTTCCCCCCCCTTCTCTTCTCTCTCCTCTCTCTCTTCTCTTCTCTCCTCTCTCTTCTCTCCTCCCTTCCACTCTCTTTAAAAATCAATGAAAAAAATATCCTCAAGTCTCATTAAAAAAAAATCTAACTCATGTACCTGGACCAAGGGGCATTATTTTTGTTATCTCTCCTAAGTAGCATCTGGGAAGTGAGGTATTAACTTGGGTATCTTTGTAAAGGATTTCCGTCTTTTTTCATGAACTTGCAGTAAAAAAATCAGATAGGAAAAAAAAAAAGAAAGAAAATCGGGTGGGACGATTATTTAGCCGGTCAACCTTGCTTTCCATTTCAGGTGTCATCAGATGGACGACTTCGGGCCTGCCAAGAACCTCATGACCATGTGCTTCACTTACTACCACATCGGTAAGACGCGGGGCACGGCTCACGTGGAGGGCAAACTTGGGAATGCAGGACTTGTCAGCTTCTAACCTGGCATCAAATGAGGATTTCTTCCTGATCAAAGGCAAAGCTGTGAGGCTTCCAGAAGACAGTGAAAGCTGATGTCAGGGAGGGAATGAGGGAGGAGTGAGAGTCCTGGGACAGGAGGAGCCATGGTGTACCTGGTGGGTCAAGTCATTGACTGTCCACAGTATGAAGGAAACCTCCCAGCTGCGGGGCATTTCCCGATGGGCACAGGCACTGCTGGATGTAAGGGCATCAGCTTTAGGCCTGGCTGTGGCGGGCAGGAGAGAGAAGTAGTCTGGATTCCGGGCTGGGGAGCCCGCCCAGGCACGGGCAGGGTGCCTTCATGCAGAGGGCAGGCTGTCCATGCTGAGGCTCTCACAGCGCTTCGGCTCATGCCTTTGGGACGTTCTGGTATGTGGAACTGGAGGCTCCCTGCCTTAAGCTGCTACAGCCGTCTCATTCAGGCCACGTGAGGAGTCGTTCTAGGCCTGCGCGGGAACTGGATTTGGGTCAGGGCAGTGCTAGCGCTGCCTTCCTTTCCACCCTTTCTGTGTGACCCACCGGTTCCATCTTGTGTGTATCCCTGTCCTCTGCAGTGTGGCTTTGTCCCCTCCTCATTCCCAACAGCCATCCTTTCCGTGGCCCTCAGTTCTGTTGGCAGTGGCTGGTCTGACTGCTTGAGCTCGGCCAGGCCCCACGGGGCAGGCTCTTGGTGCTAGCAGGGCCACTCATTGGCTGCCTTTGGGTCAGCTGGGAACCCCTCATCCAACCTGTGCTCCTTCTTCTCATAGAACAGCTAGATGCTGCTTATCTGAGTCAGACCTGTGCACAGAGCAGCTGAAATTAGGAGATACTCAGTACCTTGACCTGTACAAGGCCCTTTGACCTGTAGAGGATGCCTTGGCCTATTGGGGCACCTGGGCCTGAAGGGGTCACTTTTGACCTGAAGGGGGCCTCTTGCCGGGGGGGGGGCGTGTCTTGACCGATAAGGGGGTGACTTGGCCTATAGGGGCACCTTGGCTTGTAGGGGGCACGTCGGCCTGTAAGGAATGCCGTGGCCTGCAGGTGTCTTGGCCTGAAGGTCCATACACTGCCCTTAGAAAGGGATATTCCTTGTGTTGCCTCCACGCACACTGCTCCCCCCAGGACACCCTCCTCTGCTCTCTCCCTCATCCAGCACCTTCCTGTTCCAGGCCCCATGCAGGTGCATCAGCCTGTCCACACCCTGCATGCCTCTTCCCCCCACAAGGAAATACCCTTCCTCTGTCGCCCTCCAGCCCTTGGCCTCTGCCATTGCCTTTACTGCGCTCTCACTGTGTGCATTGCCCACCTCCTTTCTGGGCTGCGTGCTTCTTTGGGGCCGGATCCTTGCCTGCCTCTTCTTCTGTGGCACCCGGCTGACTTCTTGTACAGTCAGTGCTTAGTGACTGCCCGAGACAGAAGGTGCCCCGGTCACATCTTCCCCGGGGCACCTCTCAGCCGTTTGCTTCTCGCTGCCGTGTCCAGCCATGTGGAAGGAGACCTCCCTGCCACAGCAGGGCGGCTCCAGCAGCCGGCAGGCGTTCCTTCCCTCCGCCCTTGGTTGTTGCTGCTGCACAATAAGGTTCTTATTCCCACTTTCTTTCTCCTCTGTCTCCAGGCAAACCACACCTGCTTCCCTCAGAGTCCAAGGAGAAGCCTGCAGGGAGCATCGACTCCTACCTTAAGTCCGCCAACAGCTGGCTAGCGGAGAAGAAGGACATCGCCGAGCGGCTGCTGAAGAACACGGCCAAGACAGAGAACGTCAAGGGCTTCTTCGGGGGGCTGGGACCCCTGGTCAGGAAAAACGAGTAAGTGTTGTGTCACAGAAAGACAGAGGTCTCTGAGTCACTGGGGAGGGGCAGGCACGCAGGTGTGACAGACAGCAGAGGCGAGAGGGGTTGCTGGCTGCTAACAACAGTCTGTTCGCCCTTGGCGTCTTAGGGGCCGGGAGCTCCCCGAGAAGCGCAGCTGCCAGCCCAGCTTGCCTCCCTGCCCCCAGAGTTCTCTACGGTTTCCAAATGTGTTCTGCGTGTCGACATGCAGGGAGGTCCCCTGGGGGTCTGTGTTTTCTGGATGGATGAGGAGCACTTGGACGTTGTCAGTTGGCAGGAGGGAAATTACAACCCCCCCTCCTCCTGCCTCCTCTGACTGGTGAGGGCTTGTGTAAAAGGAAGAGGCAGGTTCAGGAGAAGCCTCTGTCCCCAGGACAACAGCTTCCGCAGACACTCAGGAAGACACTCGCATGCAGACGCGAACACTTCCACAGGGGAAGAGGCAGAGAGCTCTGGGCCAGATGCCTGGGCCAGCCACCTGGGGTCCCCGCAGTCACCTCCAGTGGCTTGATTGCAGCCAGGCAGCTCGGCTTTTTCCCTTTTCTGTCCACATAGTTTTGAATTCAGAGAAAATGGCACAAAGAAGCCTAAATTCAAAAAGACTGGCAATTGACAAATGTAGCATTGGTTTAATGGAAATTTGGTTTGGAGAAAACCACGTGAAATGTACACGCTGGTTGTGAGACCGAGTCCCGTTTCAGCAGTGTAAAAGAGTTTCTTTGAGAGAGTGTGGGGGTCACGTTGTCACTGCCATGGTCCCTCTCCCCCAGGGAGGAGGAGAGCAAGCCCAAGGACAAGCCGCAGAAGACTGGTGAGTGCCCCCTTCCTCCCCCCCACTACCCAGATGTTCAGGGAAATATCACTGGGGGTGCAGCAGCCTTCTGGGGATCCCTCCCTCAGAAAGGGTCATTGCCAGGTGTGAGGAGCCTCATTACTGCCCGCGGACTGTGGCAAAGCTGTCGTGCGGTCTCCACTGTGCAAAGGTGTGCAAGCCTGTGGCCGCTGGGGAGCAGCGGTGGCCTCAGCAGCATCCGTGGGGTTTGCAACCAGAGCCGTGCTCAGTCTTCCTCCCCCTCCTGCAGTGACCGTGTGCAGCCCCGAGGAGGAGAGGAAGGGGGAGAAGATCTACCTGTACACGCACCTGAAGCAGCAGCCCATCTGGTAAGGCCCCCCTTGCAGCTGGGTCACACCAGAAATGAAGGCCACTCTCGCACATAGGATAGCCAGATAAACAGGTGAACAACAGCAGCCTTGGTGAGGATGCAGAGAAATTGGAGCCCTCGTGTACTGCTGGCGAGGTTGTCAAATGGGGCAGCCGCTTTAGAAAATAGCCTGGCAGTTCCTCAGGAGATTAAACGTAGTTACCTGTGACCAGCAATTTCACTCCTAGAAATGTACTCAAAAGAATTGGAAATGGGTATTCAAGCAAAAGCTTGTGCATGTATCTTCACAACAGCGTTCTTGCTAAGAGCCTAACGGTAGAAGCCATCTGGCTGCCCATCCCCATGGACATTAGCTGTATGGATACACAGAGTGACATGGTCATACCACGGATGTCGCCCAGCCAAGTAAAGGAACGGGGCACTGGTACCCGCTGGAGCGTGGGGGACCCAGAAACAGATTTTGCCAAGCGAAAGGAGCCAGATCGAAAGACCAGATGGCATGATTTAATTTACATAAGATGTCAGGACAGGCAAATCCCTGGAGACAGAGTAGATTAGTGGTTGCCAGGGCTTGAGGGCATTGGGGAATGAGGCATGACTGCTAACGGGTAGGGGGTGATGAGAATATTCGGAAATAGATAGAGGTGATGGTTGCACCACTCTGAATATACCAAAACCACTTAAGTATCACATGCTTAAAAGAGTGAATTTGTGGCATGTGAGTTATATTCCAATGAAGCCACTTTGTGTATATAAAGGTGCGGCTAAAGTGAGAGGCCAGCGGTCGGGGGAAATCTTGCCCTCCGTCTTGCTCTGTGTGGATGAGCACTTGTGCTGCTAATCCCCCTGCAGCCTCTCCATCCCCGTATTTGTTTACTCACAGCAGGCAACGCACCAGCACCTGGAACCCCAGGCACCAAGCATGCCCTCCCTCGGAGATCACAGTGCGGCTGTGGGAGAACTTGGCCACAACAAAGCCAGGGCCCAGCCAGAGGGCAGGGCCGGAGCTGTCCAGAAACTTCCCTGGGGAGGCCCCATCTGAGTTGGGCCACTTTTAGGGGGAATCAGGGAGAAGTGGAAGCTGACCAGCCCGTCACAGCCCCTGGGCCTTGACTTGGGGGCTGTCTTATCCCCTGCAATAGGGTAACGGCCCTGAAGGGCCAGGTGATGAATATTTTAGGCTTTGCAGGCAACCACTCAACTTTGCTATAAGATAATATGTAAGTGAGTGGGTGGGGCTGTGTTCCTAATAAACACTGATTGACACAGGCAGCAGCGGGATCCGGCCCACCCACCGAATCCATGGTTGGCTGATCCCTGATCTTCGTTAAGAGGAATGCTTTTTACTGTGTGTCCCTATGCATGTGTTTGCACTCTGCACATAGCCTGTCCCCGCCAGGTTCCCATTGTGTTGCTAGCACCTGTTCTAGAAGAGCAGGTCTCTTTGAACGCCCTGCATTCTCTTGGGAGCCGCAGTGGGAGAAGAAGTGGGGAAGGGCTCCTGCCCCTAGTGGCTACAGCTTTGACCTGAGGAATCCAGGATTACCCAGCTCTGCCTCCTTCCTGCCTGCACTTCACTCAGGCACTCAGGATGCTTGGCCGGGAGCCACAGGGAGGCACCTGATTTAGGATTAAGGCTCAGTTGTCTTCCCATCTCAGCCCTGCCTCCCTGAGACTTATCCATCATCGGATGTGGCTGGAAAGGGCTTCCTCATCCCTCACGTGGGCGGGAGCGGCTTTCCCTCGCCGCTTAGAGAGCAGTGACAAGCGCCCCTGTTTTGCAGGCACACGCTGAGGTTCTGGAACGCAGCCTTTTTCGATGCTGTCCACTGTGAGAGGAGAAAGCGGTCCCCCACGACCAGGTAGGAGCCACGTATGGGTTGGCGCTCTGGGGAAGAGGACCTGGGAGCACGTTCTTTCCCTGTTTCTGAAGAGAGCAGAAGAATGGCTGAACCCATGGGTCTCTCTCCTTCAGCCCTGGGCCTTTGCCTGCAGGCTCCTGAGGCCCCGGCACAGAACTCCAGGGGCGGGTGGGTACTTGCATGAGCTCTCCCTGTCCTGGGGCTGGCATGACTCAGCCTGACACTCCTGAGAAATGCAGACGCCCCCTAAATGGACCCCTTGGGGCCCCTCGGCTCACTCTGCCTTGGTCTCTGTAAGAAGTCTGAGTCCTGAGCATGAACCACTGCTGCAGGTCCTGGGGTGCAGGGCTGGCCGCCACCCCCAGACTTCGCTTGAACATTTGGAGAAATGCAGTTGCTGCTTTCGACTTGCTCCTCTGGTTTGCAGCCCTTCCCAGCTTCCCTGAGGGTGGTCTCATCACTTCCGAAGACCCCTTGGGTGAACCGTTTCACCCAGCACGTGGCACGTGGTGGCCGGGAGTGATGGCACTCAGTTCTCTCTCTGGTCGCAGTGAGCTGAGGTTGCCATGGGCTGGTGCTCAGTTCTCTCTCTGGTCGCAGTGAGCTGAGGTTGCCACCCACTGCGCACAGCGCTGGGCAGGACAGGGGCAGCAGCCGGCCCAGCCCCGGGGGCCCTTGTTGGTCTCCCCGGTCGGGTCTTTGGAAGCCTCTGAACCTCGCTCATTAACAAAATGAATCCCCTTCTTCTAACCTCAGGGAGACCCCTTCACCTTGGTCCCTGGCAGGAGAGAGGGCAGGTGCACTAGCACGTGGGGGAATTGCGGGTGAAACCTGTTCAGGTGGCACCCGAATCCTAACGGAGCGAGGTGGCCTGCCTGTGCCCCCAGCAGTCTGCTGTGGCTGCGTTTCCTGGAGAGATGGAGGGAGCATGCGGGGGTCGGCGGAGGACGCTGGCACTTCCCAACGACTCTAGAGAGAACTCTACACTCGCCAGGGAAGGAGACGGAAGGAAATGCTTAGATGCTCGTAGGTGAATGGGGCTTCTTGTTGCTTAGCTCTCAGCTCCCCAGGAAGCAGATTTATCTCAAATACGCTGCCTCTCTCTGTCCTTCTCCGCTTCTGCCTGAATAACCCTCCTTCTTCCGCTGTTCTCTTTTTCCATCCACATATCTTGCATGACTTTGACATGTTCCTCTGTTGACCTGTTTCTGCTGCCGCTCCAGAGGGGATGCTGGAGAGGAGGAGAAGAAGAGGTGTGTGTCCACGTGACTTTGTTCATGTTATAGTGCTGGGTCCCCTCAGGGCCGCCTCAGGGTGGGCAGGGGTGGCCGGAGCCCAGACACAGGCGCCACTCAGCACTGGCTGCCAGCAGTGAGGGTGTCCCTGGGGGGCCAGGCTGGTGATGGGTGAGTGTTCTCTAAGGACAGAGCACCCCAAAATAGGAAACAAACAAGGCACCCAAACCTCCCAGAAGGCCCAGTGGGGGTTCAGAGGAGAGAGCAGTGAAGTCCAGAAAGTCAGCTCCGATTTTAAGCAAATCAAGCTTTCCGCCAGCCACTCTGGCCCCTTCCAGGCTGACCTCACAGCTGCATCCGCACTTCACTGTGTCACATTGAAATTCTGGCTCGAAGCCCTGGGCAGGTGCAGGGGACACACTCAGTTACACACTCAGGTGTGCGGGGGTCTGCTAGACCCTTGTCAATGTAACAGGGTGGGGAGTCACAGGAAAGGGACAGCCTCTCTCTCTCCCAGCCTAACAGAGCCTGTGTGTATGAGGGGTCCCCGAGAGAAAGGGCCTACCATGGGGTTGTTTTCTGGTAGCCCACGGTGGGTCTGACTCTAACTGAACTTTATATTTGTTGGACATCCTTTGTAATATAGAGGCCGGCCTATTCAAAATGTCATTTCTGATACAATGATTTCTCCCCCCACCCCCATGAAAATTTCCGCAAACGTGCTAACTTCAATCAGTAATACATTTTTGGTGCTTCTTGTTTTGTGAGAAATCTTGTTTTTTATGTAGCCTTTCTAGGGCTCTAAAAGGGCGTTTAGGCATAACCCGTGTCTCCTTTAGGAGAAAGCCCCCGTGTTCGCACGGCCTCTCTGGATAAGGTGGTGAACCAGCTTCCTAGAGCAGCTCCTTAGCCTCAGCCAGGCAAAGGCCGGTCAGCGCCCAGCCCTGCAGCAGGCTAGCCTCTGGGTCTTACAGGCCTTCTCACTGGAGCAGATGTGGTCTGACCACACACATCTCAGACCTTCTTCCCCTGACACCCAAATGTGCCCTGGGTCATACCTGGAAGGGGGAGGGGGGCGCTGTCAGCTCTGACTCCAAGGTAACTTGATGCCTCCATGTTATTTCTTCTCTGTTGTAAACTGCTAACAGTGCCATTGGTGTCCTCTCTGTTCTGGGTGGAACATCTCCTGCAGAAGGCTCCCCATTCTACAGGCTGCTGGTCACTCCAATTCCCACTGTTGCCGTCTAGATGCATGTTCCGCCCACGGGGAGTTTTAGGACTTGACTGGCACTGGACAGCTTAAAGGAATTGAATTGATTGTAGGCATCACCTTCCGCCTCTTTCTCCAGAGGTCAGGTTAAAGGGCCCAGTTGTACTCCTAGTCACAGCAAACAGAATCCCCTCCTGGGCCAGAGGGGTGGAGTCAGGGCTGCCCGCCCAGGACTCCAAGGGACTGGGCCAGTGCAGCCTGCACACCTGTCCCCAGTGGGCCTGGGGCAGGATGGGATCTGGGTGCCTGGACAGCTCTAAGGAGACCACTGGGGAGAGAGGGTGGGGTCAGTGCAGCATCTGGGAGCAGATCCTGGCTGTCTGCCTGGGTGTCCTGTCGGAGGCGGAGGAGACGGCGCTGCACGTGTCCTCGCTGCCCTCATGCCGAGGTCCTGGGCCTGCTGCTGAGGGGCAGCGGCACCTGCGGAGTCCCAGGCCGGGAGGGGCGAGTGAAGTGTTACTGTTCTTGGTGTTTCTCTTCCTCTGGCTTCTCCATTACCCCAACCCCTCGTCCCTCATACTGCCTCCTCTCTCCCTTTGCTCTGATCTCTCTCTGAATCTTGTTCTAGTCAGACTCATCATCCAGAGTTTAATTTTTAGGGGGAGATAGGCTAAACTGAGCTTCTCACCATCTGCCCCTCCTGCAAGTAGCACACTTCTCAGATGCAGGGGACACGGGGCAGAGTAGCGCAGGAGTGGGGTGGTCACCCGTCCACTGGAGACAGGCATAGGAGACAGTGGGGACAGCTTTCAGGCAGGGACAGAATGTATTGCTCTGAAGAAACCCTCCCCCTCCCTGCATCCTTTCCTCGCTTCGTGTTAGAGGCTTTATGCCATGTTCATGGTGGGCACGGTTCACGGTTCACTGGGGCCTGCGGGGAGGACCTGAGTCTGGTCCATGCGCCCAGGAGGGTGTGGACAGGCAGCGCCAGCTGTGAGGAAGCCACGGGGAGACAGTGACCACAGCACCCAGGCTGCCTGACCCAACAGGGTGGCAGGGCCCTCCAGCCCCCCTGCTCCCTGGGCCTCGGGCACAGCCACCCATGCAGGCCATCCCCTCCCCGCAGGCCAGAGCCACCAAAGCTGGAGAGGCCCGAGAGCCTCTTCGCAGGGTCTGCACGTCCACTCCCCACGGGCGCCCATGTCTCTGTCCATAAAATGGGCCGTGACCTCCCATCCTCACACCAAAGGGCAGGGCATGGGGGTGGCGTTCTCAGCTCCTGGAGAATGCCCTAGGCACCCACCGAGCACACATCCCCTTCCGCCGGTAGGAAATGTCTGAGCTTTGGGCCCTCCTCATCTTAGGAAGGGTGACAGTAAGTGGGGGGCCCTCAGGCAGTGTGGGAACGCTGGTGGGCTTCCTGTATGGGGAGGCCACGCGTGGGTACCGCTGACGCCATAGGTCAGAGCAGGGCGGGCAGTGGCTGGGCGCAGTGGCGCTCTGAATGCCCTTTCCTGTCCCCTGTGCTTGCAGGGAGAAGTGGTGCCACATGACGCAGGAGGAGCGCGATGACAGCCTGCGGTTCAACGAGAACATCACCTTCGGGCAGCTGGGGTAAGAGCACGGGCCCGAGCCCCGCCCTCGTGACACCAGGTCACCCACAGAAAGAGAAGCAGGGCAGAGGCGTTGAGGCTGACGCCCACACTAGGTGGGGACGCTCCCATCCACGGTGTCCATTCGGTGACAGGGTCAGCACAGTGTGAAGGCTCAGCCAGCTCGGCAGCATGTGACACATTACATTTGGCCTGGATTCCAGTTCCTATCACCTGCCTCCCACCTCCACACCTGTGGCGGCACTTCCACAGGGAGCTGCTGGCCAGCTGACAAGGACCCATTTATTTTTACTTCTGTGTGACAACCCCAGGCAGGCGGCAGGCGGGGCCTCCAGAAGGAAGGGCAGGTCCCGGTCCCCTCTCCCCTGGGGGCAGGAGGGCGCTAGCTCCTGGTGTTTTTTCCCCTCTAGCACGTTCACGCACAACATGCTGGCCTTCGGGCTGACCAAGAAGCTGTGCAATGACTTTCTGAAGAAGCAGGCTGTGATCGGCAACCTGGACGAAGGTGAGTCGCGGCCAGAGTCGGGGCTGCCCTTCCAGGGGCCAGTGCCCTGCAGACTGGGCTCCCCACCTGCTGGAAGCATCACCCCTGTTCTAGTGAGACGCAGGTGCTAAGTCTGCTGGGTCGCCCTCCTCTGTCGCTGTCAACTTAAATGCGCAGGACACGGCTCGCACCGTTTGGGAGCCCGTCGAAGCCCAGCAGGGTTGCCAGGCGTGGAGGAGCTGCCAATACAGTGTTTAAGGTCAGGGACAAGGTCAAAAATGTACCTGGGCGCTCAGACTCTGAGCTTGAAAATGGCCAAGCCCAACACCAGTTGTCCCTCCTTCTAAATGGCTACCACACGGCCTCCCCGTTCCTTAAACGCGTGCAGCGAGCGGGCAGCATGGGGCAGGTGGAGGGGGTTTTGAGATTCATCTAGAGTTTCTGCTTCTGTAACAGAAGGGGATCCGTTGCTGATGTCAGCTCCCCTGACATGGACTGTGTTCACCTTCCTGTATCACCCCACCTGCTACAAAGAGCATTTCTTCTAGGCCTCCAAGCCTTCCACTTCACTGCGTATTTGGATTGGCCAGTGTGTTTTTAAAAAAACACACACAAAAACTTCATCCTGCTCTGGTCAGGTAGCTTAGTTAGTTAGAGCAACATCCCGATATGCCAAGATTGTGGGTTCAATCCCCCATCAGGGCACATACAAACATCAACCAATGACTGCACGAATTAAAAAAACTTCATCCTGCACCGAATCGAAGGCGTTACAAAAGAGAGGCCTCAGGAAGGGGAGAGTGTTAGAGGCATCCCGAGGTTATCTCAGATGTTGTCACCAACCCGCCACGCCAGCACAGGGCAAGAACGCCATTCCTCCCCCACTGCGTGGCCCCCGTGACAGTTAATCTACCCGCACTGTGCCTCCCACAGGCTTCTGGGAGGACCCGAGGGGCCACGCTCTGTATGATCATTCCCGTGAGAGGCTCTTGGTGCCGAGGAGCCCATTTCCAGGTGCACGTCTGCACCTGGCCCGCAGCAAGCTGGCAGCGAGGGCTGTGTCCCCTCCAACAGCCTGCACTCACCGTCCCTGACGCGGTCCTGCCTTGTCATTGCCTCAGGGAGAAGAGCGGGGCCCACCTGTCCATGCCGCCATTCCTTCCACAAAATATCATTGTTCTCTCTTCCAGAGCAATACAAGCTGCTGAGCGACCACATCGAGCAGATGGCCGCCTAGGAGGCCACAGGGTTGCCCAGGGCACTCCTCAGGACCGAGGGGCACCGCTCTCCTGGGCCAGCGACTGGCTGTCACCCACCTGATGACTCTGCATGACATCGGCAGCACCCAGCGCCACCCCACGCTGCCCCAGAACTAGCGGTTAGAAGATCCCGGCTGCCTGTGCTCCCCACCCCCTCTGCCTATGTCTACTCCCCCGTTCACGTGCCAAAGTGTCCCTGGATTGCGTGACTAAAATGAGGTGACATCCACCCTCCCAAGTGCCAGGCCTGTGGCGTGGAATTGAGGAAGAGGAAGGAGACCAGGACCAGGGTGGGCACATGGTGGTGTCTGCTCGCAGCCCTACAGGAGAGGGGGGTGCGTGGGAACGTCCATAGGGCAGCCCTGGGCCGCCACGACTGACACGGCAGCTGGGAGACGGTCTGGGGCTCTGCTTCAGGCTTGGGCAGGGCAGGCTCCCAGTTGGCTCCTGCTGAGCAGCAGCCTGTGGCGGGTGGGAGCCCTCTCAGCGTGGGTCCACGCTGGCGCTGGCTTCTTCATGGCTCCTCCCGACGAGTGACAGGAACTAGAGTCACAGGAACCTCGAGGCGGTTCTAATTTAGGGAAGGAGAGAGGCCAGCGCAGAGGGCCTGGCCACAGTCAGTGTGGAGCCCGGAAAGGTCCCCACAGCAGCCATCCCAGTGCTGAGGAGTCCGAATTGCCATGGGAACTGTTCCTGGTCAGCTGGCAGCTTCCTCCTCTCGCTCGCCAGAGCAGCCTCAGCCATCTGTCCCAGGAAACAGCACAGGAAAGAGATTTCTTCAGTGGCCGCAAGACAACAGCCCTTTCTGAAAGCAAACAGTGCTGCTCTTTATTTCAAAAAAGGGAAAAGGCGTTACACAGCTGGGCAAGGCGGCTCCTGGCGGCGGTTGTGTGAGGCCTGCTAGCAGAGGGCTTCAGGGTGTTGGGCCCTCCACCCATGGCAGCCTCGGGAGGCGCCTTTCCCTACGGCAGCCCAGGCCCCGTGAGCTCTTCCCTGCAGACCCTGCAGATGACCCCCTCCCCCATCCAGTGCCTGGGAGGCAGGACTCCTCCCTGGGTGAGTACCAGGCACAGCACACCAACCAGCTGCGCTGAAGTCGGCCCGCAAGCGTCTGGCATGCTGGCTCCTCCGGTGGGAATTCTCAGCCTCGTTCCCTATGCCGCCCGCCCGTCACTCATGGGCACTGACCTTCAAGTGGGCTCATGGGGCCTTCTGTCCTCCGTCCTGTTTTCCCTACTACCTCCTCCAGCTCGAAACGACAGCACATTACTGTCTGCTTTTGAGCACAGTGGATCATGCCTGGTAGTCACTTATCCAGCCAACGCTCCAACGGGTTCCTGATGGAATGCCTCCCCGGAAGGTTCCAGAGAAGAGCCGGTGTTGGTGGAGCCATTGAACGCATGTCTGGATAATCATGAGAGGCCTGTGAAACGTGTGGTCTGAGTGTGTGGCATAAGTGTCATCAGCCTAAAGAGCTCTGTGTGTGTGTGTGCGTGTGTGTGTGTGTGTGTGTGTGGCATCAGCCTCTCTGGCGATGTCACTGAGTAGGCACAGCTGTGCTGCTGGTTTGCCTACCGTGAGTCATGAGTCGGAAGGTCCTGCAGGCTGGCGTGTCCTGCCCCCAGCCTCACTGCAGGGCCCCCCAGTGACGGCACATGTCTCTACGAACGCGTCTCGGAGGAATAACAAAATGGATGGGTGTGTGGGCCCCCCTCCTCCAGTGCCCCCCTCAGGTAATGCATCCCCCTCAACCATTCAGCCCTGAGCCCTGATGCACTGCAGCGTCCCCTCCCCACCCTCTGTAAGGCCAGGGCCTCCCCATGGTCTGCCCAGGCCCTGCAGGGCTGCGGGAGACCCCTCAGCTTGCCTGCCTTGGCTTTAGCAGTGGCTTCTTAGCATTTGGCTGAGTTGCAGTAAGACTTTAAGACGCCCCGAGGACTTATCCCCGTGCTCTAAGGTGTTTGTGTGGAAGCTTTGGTTCCCGCTGATTTCTGGAGGAAGAAGGGTGCGTTCGGAGACTTTCCCGGAGAACTGCTGGGTGGAGAGGGAGCACAGGGCCTTCGGAAGGAAATGCAGCTTTGGCTTCTGTGGGCTTTTTCAAACACTTTAATTCCCAGATAATGGGAGACATTGTTTAATCAATAGGCCTCTGGAGATGGCAGTTGAAGGTGGAAGGAAGGGTTGCTTTGTTTTCCCCTCTCACTCCTGTTCTCATAGATCCCACTTCTTGCTGGGGGATCAGTCTGGCCCCAGAGGTGCTGTCTGTCACGCTCAGCTGCACAGGGGAGCGCTGGTCGAGACCCTGGGCCCACCTTGGCTGCTCTGTCTCCCGGTGGCAGCTGCCTTTGGCCAAGCATTTCGCCTCGGGCTGTCTCGGCAGGAGCGGCTCCTTGGAAGGAGGCTGGCAGCTTGCCTCACTGGTGTTTCCCCTCCTCCAGGGCCTGCCAGAGCAGAGGACAGGGGCCCTGGGAGGAGCAGACACAGGACGCACTCTGAGGCCCAGCCGAGGAGCTAGCTCACCCCGGGCACACGGGACGCTATGGTCATGGAGCTCTGAGCCCTTCCTGTAAACTCAGGAGCCTTCCCTTTGGAGCAGGCAGCTTCAGGTGGAGTCCAAGGAGAGAGGCTCCGGTCCCAGCAGGAGCAGTTTCCCAGCCGGAGCTCCGCAGGCCTGCCATTTGCAGTGCATCCCAGCTCTTGTGCTGGCTGCCCTCAGGGCTGAGTCATACTGAGCCTAGAGACTCTGAGACGCTCCCTGCTTGGGAAACAGGGAGGTTGAAATGCAGCCTTGTGTGTTTTTAAGTTTTGTTATAATTTTTGCAATACTGGTGGGTGTTTAAGAGGGGCCACGTTAGTATTCAGACTGCATCTGGGGTGGGGGGAGTGTTTGTGTGTGTGTTTAACCAAAGGGCGGAGAGCCACATTCTGCTGTTGTCAAGTACTTTGTACAGTGAGGTGAGTAGACTGACCTATTGCCAAGGGAGAGACAGGTGGGCTGAGGGGTCTCACATCACAAAAGGGCTGGGCAAGGGTCCACTTCCCAGTTCTGCACCCAGCTGAAGGCCTGCGGGCCCGAGGACGTCGGCCAGAGGCCAGGGTGGGAGTCAGAGGCACCACCGGTGGGTCCTGCTCTCAGCTCTCTCTGCCCAGGGAGACCACAGGACTCGGGCTACAGAGCAGCAGCTTCAGGTTCGCTCTTTCGCTGAGTGTTTTATGTGGTTAATTCACCACCAGCCTCCTCCTCATGTGAGAAGCACAGCATTCAGTCCACAGAGGAGCTGGCCATGGGCTTCGTATGGCCCGGGTGTTCGGGACCGGAAGTTAGGGCCACAAGCTGCAAGCCTGGCCCTCCTGGGCATTACTGGGCCCTAACCTTTGGCTTTTTAATTAGGGAGTAGCCAGGTAGACCTGTGCTTAGGTCAGCTTGCTTGCCAAATTACAATTTAAGACAGCTCTGCAGCAGGGGGCTGAGTCCTTAGCCCAGAACTGGGGGAGCTCGGGAATCAGGGAAAGGGCAGGAGGGCTGGAGGCCCAGCCCCAACCTCAGGAAGCGGATGCAGCAAGTCCCGCCCACCACACCCAGCAGGTCCAGAGGTTTCGTTAAACCAACGGTCGCCAACCTTTCGGACCTCATGGACCACCTGTGGTCCACCTACCACCGGTTGCTGACCGCTGGCCTAGGTCGAATCTCCTCTCACCTTCCTCGGCCGGAGATGAAACTGCTCCAAGGGTTGTTCTTCTCGCCTCCTCCCACACCTTCCCAGCCATCGGTTCTCCTGGCCCACTGCCCTCACAAGTGGGTCATCTCACCCTGCTTTTCGGTAAATCATTTATTCCTTTTCGTGTTTCTCAGAGATGTTTTACTTGAGCAGCTTTCCTGCTGAAGGGAAGCTGTGTGGCTAGAAGTACCTCTAATGGGCCGGTTGTGGTGTTGAGGCCCCAGCAGGACAGAACTACTCAGCCACACGGGCCTTGCGTCTGGCACGTCCTTACCCCCATGTGGCCGGGAGTAGGAGTGTGTTGGTTCTCCAGGAACAGATGGAGGAATCGTTTCCCGGTTGTTCACACCCAGTGAATACAGCCAATGCGGAGACCAGGCAGGCTCTCGGGGCCTCCCCTGAGTGGGGGGGGGGGGGGGGGTCTTGTACTCCTCAGGAGGGATGGAAGGAGCGCCCAGGGGCCAGCCTGGGAAACCAACCTGTTGTCAGCCTGTGTCCCCAAGGCAGCCAACTGGTGCGGGGGACCCCAGGATCCCAGTGCCTGGTTCTCGGTTGCTGTGGGAAACTCGTGATTTTCGGGAGCAAGCCCGATGGCCTGGGCCTGCCCCGCCCGTCACGCACACGCACACGCACAGCTCAGGGCATCTGCCACAGGCGGAGCCGAGCCTGGTGTAACCTGAAGGCTCCAGGCGCTGACAAGGCCAGTCAGACCTGAGCCCGGTAGTCTGGAGCTCCTTTGAGCTGCCCCTGACTGGGGTTTGCACTTTAACCGTAAAGAGGACTCGTGCTGGTGTCCTAGGATGCGAGGCTGTGCCTGTTCGGCCCTTGGCCCTGGGCCACGTGCTGGTGAAATGAGAACGGGAGGTGGGATGTGCATGGCGGTTCCACACGAGGCCTGATGGGTGGGGTCCCATCCCGGAGACGGTAAGGCTAGGTTCCCGGGCCCGTGAGGTCACGAGCGGGCCTGGAGCGGTCACTTCCCAGGGACACCTTGAAGACAAGCCGAACGTCTGAACACTAGAAAACGCCAGAACTTCAAACAACAGACATGATCCCCTGAGAGCCTGTCCATGGGGTAGAACCGGCTGCCTTTGTGAGGGATGCACTTGGCTCCCACGGGGCCCCGGCGGGGTTTACGCTCGCGCGTCCTCCGTTTTCTCTCACCCGCTCGGTCTCAGACCTCGGCTTGCGTCTGGACATCACCTCTAGCAGCTAAAGGCGGCGTTCAGGGTGCGGGTGTTTTACGTGTTGCACTTACAGTATGTGTCCCCCTGGGTGATGCTCTGCAAACTGTATTTTAAGGCTGAGAGAGTTCACGGTCGAGGATCGCAGAACTGTGCTGACGTCAAGCACTGCTTCTTGCTGGGAGGAAAAAGAATGTCTGTATATTGCACCTTGGATTGTCAGAAAGTGGAAACTGAAATAAATTGTCATTGAAGAAGTCTGTCTGTCTGGTCGCTGGTTTCACATATCCCTGAGAAATTTGCAATCTTCTCGGTGATATCAGAGGCTTATCTCGGGAGTCAAATAGATGTCACCATTTAGGGTGAGCGTTTGGGTCTTGTCCAGATGTGTGTGTCATGGGAAATGCTAAGAAGAGGAGGTTCCTCTGAGTGGTAAGGCGCCTGGAGCTGTGGGTTTAGGCACTTGGGGGTATGTCCTAGTGAATGGAGTGGCCCCACCTGGACTGGACCTCAACCCAGGGCCTCCAGGATGCCTCAAGCCCCTTCCAGCTGAAATCCTAATCCTGCTTTTCCTCTGAGCCAAGCTGCTTGCCTCTTGCCTTTGGGGGTTTGAGGGGCGGTAATGGGAACTGATGACAGCTCCTGTCTCATACAAACAGGAGGCCTTTATTGGTCCTTTCCAACTTGGCTTGACAGGTACATTTTGTGAAATACTCAGGCTTTTGTTTCTTCTAATCATAAGAAGTCAGTAGCCTTGTTCTAATGTTCTGGCCCAACCAGGTCTGGGAGGTGAAGTGAGGAGAGGGGAGGGCCTGGAGAAGGAGTCCTTGGTGCCGAAGCCTGAAACAGCAGCTCAGCTTGAGGGGCCCAGGGCAGATGGTTCCCCACACTGTGAGGGGGGCTGGGTATGCTCCCTGCTCAGTGGGGTGGGGCCAGCTTCCATGTGCCCAGCTCTCCCACGCAGTCTTGAGGACCCCAGCCCCTCTTAGCCATACGTGGAGGGACAGCCTGGATGGCGGGTGCCCCAGCTTGGACATCACGTCTGACATTTCCCCTGGGGCTAGGAGGAGCCCACCAGCAGGAGTAGCTCAGGGCTAGATTCAGAGGCAACTCCAGGGAAGGGGGAGGACCCCTCTGATGGGCAGCGGGACCCTGCAGAGCAGGGCAGAGGGGGCGGGTGGGGCGAGGGGGCAGGTCCTGTTCCACCTTCCCCATAACTTTCTGCCAAATCATTGTTTACTTCTCAGTTTCCTCATCTGTAAAATGGGAAGAAAGTCATCATCTATCTTAGAAGGCTCCGGTAAGAATCCAATGCAGTTTATGCAAATGCCCTTTGCAAATGGCGGTGTTGTGCTTATCACCATCCAACCCGATCCCGATCCCTCATTTTCATGATGGGAGGCACACCCAGGGGAAGGGTCCTACCTATTAAAGAAAAAGAACCAAAGTTTTCTGTTTAAAGTTTATAGGAACTACTTTAATTTAAAATGTAGCATTCAAAATTCACAAACTAAATAGAAAAGGAACTTAATCAATTGAGCTTTCAAATGGTGTCTCTTTGCAAGTTGCAACCTTTTACTGACTTTAGCAAAGCTTAAAACCGCACTCACACTTCCAGAACTCAGAGCAAGGGCTTTTCTCCTCGGGCTCGTGGTGCTCCTGTCGGCCGCGTGCCTCCCGCTCTCCTGCCTCAGCGCCAGGTGCTCTGGTGCTCTGAGGAGGCCTCGCACCTCTTCCCATACCTGGGACCAGGGCCTTACTCTTGAAGTCATTTCTTCACGGCATGAGACGTGGCTGTGGCGCTCTCTTTCCCCCTTACGCTGACATCTGCATAGGTTGCTTGGAGAGCAACGGGGGGAATTTGCTCAGTGAGGGGGAGGGGAAAGCAAGGGATGCAGAGGGAGGAAGGCCACCCAATCCAGTGGCTCAGGGAGACCCTGGAGTCATGCTGCTTCCGGCCCTGCCCCCCTTACCTGGGGCCCCAAAAGCAAGACGTTAGAAGTTTTGTTGCCAGTTCCCAAGTGATCCCCAAGGAGATGATCTCAAGGAAAGCTCTTAGCCAACTGTCCAATCCAGTACTTAGGAACAATTGTTCCCTGGGTATGTTGAGGCTAGAGGGAAAGGGGAGAGGTCCCTTAAGCAGTCAACTTATTTAACGAGCACCTACTATGTGCCAGGCACCATCAGCCTCCAGGGCTACCAGATGAATAAGCAACTTACTCATCAATGGGGCTGGCACAACTGAAGTTTTTTTAAAAAGTACATTTATGTGTGTGTGTGTATGTGTGTGTGTGTACATATATATGCTTATAGTATCAAGTATAAGATAAAAGGTATAGTCAAAATGTAACTATATATAATACAATCTATGAATATGTTATCTTATAAGTTATTTATTATTTAGAATGCTTTAGTTATTTTTAGAATGTCCTTCTGGGTGCAATGGGGGTGGGCTTCTCCGAGGAGGTGCCAGGGAGATGGATTTGGGGTAACAATACAGTCACTGTGGTGAGGATGTTAATCCTGCAGTGATTGCATTCTCCTCTTACTGAGAGAAAGTCACGTGCCTGCCCCTTCCTTGACCTGCATCGCCCCTCCACTTCCCTGGGCTTCTGTGATGTGTCCCCAGTCCCAAGGTCATCCCTGCACACCACATTCATGTGTTATGGATAAATCAGCTTACACATTGGCATCCTAACTCCAAGGGCCTCTGAAAGTAGAAAGAGACTCTTGTAATTGGTGAGGATGGGGTCATACTAGATAGGGCAGCGGGGCCAGCGTCCTCACAAAAAGAGGGAATTGGGACGCAAACAGATTCAGGGTTTCAACACTCGGGTCCCCAGGTCATAGTGGAAATGAGAGTCAGCACGAGCCAGGTCCGGATGCGCCCATTGTTTATTGAACACCTATTATTCACCAGGCACCATGCTGGGCACATGGAACCCCTGAGAAGTGAATGATACTGTCCCTGCTGTGCAGACGAGGAAACTGAAGCTCAGAGGACACACGATTTGCCAGGGATACACAGCAGAGGCCCCCCAAACATCCAGGGATGCCCCTAGTTTTCTGACTTAGAAGTTCTCGTCCCATTGATGGAGTCCCTAGCCCAGCCCCTGAGGTCCTCCTCCAGGTCCTCCTCAGCGAAGTCGTCCTCACTTGCAGCCTCTTCTTCTCTCTGGCTGCGCATGGTGCCCTGGGTGTTCTAAATAATAACCATCGTCATCACCACAGCAACATCAATGATAATAACTGACCATCAATGACAACGACGGCCACACGTATTGAGCATCTTCTAAATGCTTCGCGTAGATGTGTTCACCTAACAGCCCTACGAAGGCGGGACTGTTACCAGCCTCACTGGGCAGGTGAGGAATCTAAGGCACAGAGAGGTTAAGGAACTCCCAAGGTCACTCAGCCTGGGAGCAGCGGGTTTGGATCCAGTCGGCCTGGCTGGGGCCATACTTCCTCCGCTGCCTTTGGGGAAAATGACTCAGAAAGTCAAGAGACACCCCCTGCCCCTGCGCCCCCACCCGCTGGGTGGCTGAACCTCCCCTATGGGCAGGAGGCGGCTCCCAGTCTTTACTTATGCTACTCGGTTAACACCTAGAGGACCATCCAGAGCCCGGCTTCCCCAGTGCACATTTCTGCAGGGTGCCTCTAGGGGGCGCGCGGGCACGTGGCGGCAGCACCGCTGGGCTCCCTGCCTTATTGACTCCTTTTCCAGGCAAGTCCAGGTCGGACTCTCTGGCGGTGCCTCCTTCTCAGCGTCTCCTTTCAACCCATGTTCTCAGAGTGACTTCGCCTTGTCACAGGTTTGACAGCCTCCCCCCCCCCCAACCCCGTGCTCACCTGGCTGGGGCGAGACCACGGAACAGCTGCGGAGGGAGACGTGTCCCTGCGGGGCCGCGCATCCTTGTGCCCATAAACTCCGCGCATCTTGGCTCTAAAATCCTGCCGCGGAGAGACTCGGGTGGGTTAGATCCAACCGGGAAACAGAGGTCGGGGGTGAGGGTGGGACGGTGGTGGTGCACAGCTAACACCGCCGGAACCCCCCCTCCCCCCACACCAGCCTCTTTGGGAACCTCCTGTTCAGTATTCTGTGCGACCTACAACAGCCCCGAAGCGGGCGTTCTCACCCCGTTTTATAGATGGGGAAACTGAGGCCCAGAGGCTAGTACACGTCCAGATTCGCACAGGAATATTAGAGATCGCTCTCCGCCCTACAGGAGTATCACAGGGATGAGTGAGTGCAGGAGAGCCCGTCCCATCTGCTTCTAACCTCATGTGGTAGTTTTAAAGCCTCTACAAATTCCTTGACATGCGTCCCAGTAGGAGCTGGAATGCAGTCCTCCTCCCCCTGAATGTGGCCTGAGTGACTCACTTCTAAACAGAAGGCAGGAGAAGTGACACTAAGTTACTTCTGAGGTTCAGTCACCAAAGGTGATAGTTCCCTCCTGGCTCGGTCCCGGGATGGACACTGGCTCCTGGACCAGCCGCCATGCTGTGAGGAGGCCCACGCCACCCAGAGAGGCCGCGGGCAGGTCCTCGGACTCCAGGACCCACCCGGGACCCAGCCAGGGAGAGCTTTATGTGAGTGTGGCTCCTGCAGTTGTTCAGGGCTCGCGCTCAGAAGGGACCCCCCTGTCGCCGTCTGGAAACTCTTAATAACTCTTGGACAGCATGGCCCACGTTTTCATTTTGCACTGAGCTCTGCAAATCTGGTGGCCTCTCCTGTACCCAGATGACAGCCATCAGCTGCCAGATGTGAGTGAGCTAGCCTTGGACAGGGACCCAGCCCAGCTACTCCTGATTGAAAACTGACCACAGGCCTGAGTGAGGACCAGCCAGTGGCGCTCACCAACCCCAGAACCACCAGGGACCAGGACAAGTGACCACTGTTTACACCCCGGGGAGTGGCCGTTGTCATAGGCCACAGAGGATGCTCAGTTCCCATCAGCTCAGACGGGTAGCAAGCACCTCGGGAACACCCCGACAGCAGGCGCATCGGCCTGGAGAGGCCTGTTGTCCTTGTTGATTCGTTTGCTTGTTTCTAAGCAGGGACCCAGGGGCAGATGTTGACAACCGTTCAGCAGAATGAGTCTTTCCAACAATAAAAATTACAAAACGTTGCCAACAAAAACTGCGTCTATCAAGACAGAACCCAAGTCGAATTCAGCCCAGGCCCCCAGCCAGAACCGGGCACCTGGGACCCACCTGCAGGTCCCCCTCCAGGTCGTAGTTCTCCAGCGTCTGGAAGGCGCTGGAATACACCTCCACCGCTTTGGCGTGGAAGACCATCTCGATGGTCACAAAGTCCAAAAAAATTTTCTGTGGGGAGGGAAGTGCGAGTCACATAAGCAACATAGAAGGGGCGCCCGGGTCACCTCGCATGTGGACAATCTGGGGGGTGAGGAGGCATTTGTCATCTTTACGGGGTCGACGTTATTTTTAGCTTATCTGAGCAGGTAATGCATTCCCATTCAAAAGCTGCCTTGCACAGAGCTTAGTCCAGAAATGCAGAGGCCTCCTTTCTCAGTGAGGACTTTCTGAGGGGCGTCCTTTCCTCAGCTCTGCACCCTGGGCTCATCTGCTCTGCCTTTGCAGGTTGATGGCTATAGACCTCAGCCTCTGCCACCCACGGGCTGTGAGGGGGTCTTCCGGGAGAGAGAGGGGTGTTGCTGGCAGACATGGCTCAGTCCAGAGGCTCCACAACTGACGAGTTACCACGTTAAATGTAATTAGATATTGGCTTCTCTTGATCAAATGGTTCAGCTTGTCTCAGTAAGCTCTTTTAGAGTTCCTACTGCCTGTTTGGCCCCAGTGGAGGCTCCTACTGTGTGCAGTGACTAGTACAAGCTCCTACTGCGTGCAAGGCCCTAGCAGGACACAGGCTTGGTGTCAGGGAAGGAGCCTGCAGTTTGGAAACACACTTCAGGTAACAGGGGAAGCACCTGGGAGAGGCAGGCCAGAGGAAGCCCGCAAGGCAGCCTGGGAGATTACGAGGAGAGTGTCCCAAGGCTGGTGGAAATACCTGCTTCCTCCCGTCCCCTCCTGCCCTTGGCAGGCAGGCTGGTGATAGCAGCTGAGAATCAACAAGCGGGTCACAGCCTCATCCTGCCTGGGGCCTAGGGAATGACATCC